>PVIR01002993.1:0-94275 GCA_004026965.1 Petromus typicus | reverse complement strand
TGGTGGCTCACGCCTGTCATCCCAGCACTCGGGAGGCAGAGGCAGGAGGATTGTGATGTGAGTGTGAGGCTGAGCTCAGGGCCAGCCTAAACCACAAAAAGCAAGACCCTGTCTCAAAAAAAAAAACAAAAAAAAAACAAAAAAAACCAAAACAGGGCCAGGGAGTTAGCTCAGTGGTTCCGGTGCCTGTCTTGCAAGCTCAAGGACCCGGGTTCGATCCCCGGTAACCACATACCATACTGGGCGTGGAGACTCACACCCAGCAGCAATCAGTACCACATACCACAGTGCCGGGCATGGTGGCTCACGCCTGTCATCCCAGCACTAGGGAGGCAGAGGCAGGAGGATTGCTGTGATGTGAGTCTGAGGCTGAGCTCGGGGCCAGCCTGAACCACAAAGCGAGACCCTGTCTCAAAAAAAAAAAAAAAAAGAAAAAACAAAACATTGTTTTATGTGTGTCTTTGTTTAAAGACACCTTTAGCCTATATCTCCAATACTGGGGAGGCTGAAGTAAGAGGATTAATGTGTGTTCAAGGCCAGACTGGGATAAACAGTGAATTCAAGACCAGATTAAATTACATAGCAAGCCCCTGTCTCAAGAAACCAAAACAAGAAAAAAGAAAAAGACTTAACTCAATATATATTGTTGATGTGTTAACAGTGTTTTCTTGGTCAATGTACTGCAAACCGGGAAATTGGCAACAAAGAGCACAAAAATGCGAAAGTATGGTAATAAACAGACAGGGAAAAGGACCCAGGTTTATGACACAACAGCTGAAACACAAAGGCAGAGTGTCACCTGGTGCCACCCACCTCAGGCCACTCAGACCTCACCATTTTAAACTCTGTGCATGACCACACATCACTGAAACCACTGATCTGGGGGTTACAGGTAAATTCCTGCAGGCAGGCAAGTTCATAAATGTGAAATTCACAAATAACAAGAGTTGTCTGCATTCGCTATAAGGTTGAAACACCTCATTTGGATCTGACCACATTCAATTATGGTAGAGCCTTCCACACCCCACATGCCCACCATCCACCACAGACCACTGGCACCTGCCACAACCCCTTCCTCATGACCGGTCACGATGTGGTAATATTGTCGAACTGTGTACTCCAATGCAAAACCTGCTCTCTGTGTCTCACATCCTTCAAGAATCCCACCCTGACACACAGACCCCCCATGGCCTTGTGCTTCTGCCACGCCAGGCCTCAGCACAGGATGGCAGGCTGCAGGTTGGGCCTGAAGATAGCATGAATTTATCATGTGCCAGGCAACACTGGAATTGCTCTATGAAGCATTAACTCCTGTGATACTAACAATAGTTATTATTCCCACTTTTAAAATGTATTTATTTATTTAAGACAGGGTCTTGCTAGGTAGCTCAGATTGGACTTGAACTCACTATGTAGGCCAGGCTGGCCTCAAACTTGCAGGGATCCTCCTGCCTCAGCCTACTGAGTGGTGGAATTACAAGCATGAGTCACCATGTTTGACTTGTTGTTTGCATTTTACAGATGGGAAAAAAAGGTCAACACAGGTAATGAGATGAAGAAGTTCCAGAGCTGGGATTTAAACTCTCAGTCTGTCCAGGGTTGATGACTGCTGAACCCTCTCAGCCAAACCATGGGCTCCTAAAGGGCAGAGGCCATCTCTGTTTTCTTTCTTCTTTCTGCCTAGTGTCCAACTCGAAGCTCAGCCCATGGCTGGAAATCTAAAAACATTCAGAAGTGCACTAAGCATCTCACCTTTGCCTTTGAGCTTCTCTAGAGCTGCAGGCTGGCCACCCACCAAGGCCAAGAACTCAGCCTCCAGTTCTTCTTCATTCACTCCATCCTCAGGGATCATCAGGCCATCTGGGGAGAGGTCAACCAGCAGCCCAAGCTGTGGGAACAGTATGGGTCCAGTTAGACCTTACCATGGACCATGTGGCCAAAGACAGCCATAATGCATCCCAAGTGACCACTGAAAGTAAAGAAGCAAAGTCCCCCGGCACAAGCTGTTTCCCTGGGTAATGCCAGGAGGCTGGATCAAGCCAAGAACACAATAGGTGTCCCAACATGGGCCTGGCCCTTTGGCACAGATCAAATGAGGCAAAAGGCAAGCAGAGACTCAGCTCCCTATGGGTAGTCTGCACCTGAGATCCACTGCTAGCCAAATTCTTTGGGAAAGCAGGTCCCCCACTGGCCTAGACCGGAGCCAGTTTGCACACCTGGGCTTCTCCTTCCAGCATCTTCTGTGGCAGGGCCCGGCAGGAACTGGGGCATCAAGAGCAATAAGAAAGGCTGGGGATTTAGCTCAGTGGTGCTGCACCTGTCTCACAAGCCCAAGGTCCTGAGTTCCATCCCTGATACTGGGGGGAGGGGGGGGTGGGCGGTGTTCAGTTGGGTGGGGGGGGTATAGCTCAGCAGCACAGCACCTGCCTGGCAAGCCAGAGGTCTTGAGTTCCATCCCCATTACCAAAAGGGAGAGAGACAGAGAGAGAGAGAGACAGAGACAGAGACAGAGACAGAGAGCACACAATTAGAATCCCCAACAACATGTACAACTTGAAAGTGGGTCACGGCTGTGTAGATCTGTCTTCTCATTTTGGTTAATGACCGATCATAATGTGATAATATTTTGTTGAACTATATGAAATTGTAGTCAGATGTCCAAGGTGATAAGGGCAGGAGGCAACATAGACTCGTACATGAGCACTAAGCTATGGTGTGGGCTTCCTTATTCAAAGCCAGAAAAACTCAAACTCTGCCTAGTGTCTGGAACAGGAGGGAAGGACCCGGGGCCACAGCCCTCCGGGCTTTTGGATTTGCCCCGAGCTCTGGTCACATCATTAATCCCTATGACTTTGAGCAGATGTCTTCACTTCTCTTGAGCCTCAGTGTCTTCGTCTGTACAATGGGAATAAGAGTCTGAATTGACCTGGCCAAGCCAAGGGACTGGTTGCTGTCCTTCCTTTCATGAAGCTGGTGCGACAACAGGTGGCTCTGAAAATGGGGCGGGGCGCCAGGAGCTGAGAGACGGGCAGAACCCCGAGGGCACCTAGGGGAGCAAAGCTCATTTAGGGGGCGAAGATCTGGCGTTCTGGGGGGGTGGGGCCCTCCTCAAACGGGTACAAGGGGGTGGGAAGGAGCTCCCCGGTGGGTCCGTGGGGCGCACACTCACCTGGCGGGCGGCAGCGGCGCCTCGGCCTGGGGGTCCCGGGGGTCCCTTCCTCTTGTGCATTTTCCAGGCTGGATGCCTAGACCACTGGCCCCCGAGCCTAGCCTTGCCCTATCTCTTCACCCTGGGAATGTCACGGCATACACACCCTTCCCGAGTCCTAGGCCCTTCCTTGGTGTCCTGCGCTCGTCAGCCTCGCACCCACGTTTCCCTGGGTGGCCGTGGCACTTCCGCCTTGGCCTTTGGGCGCCGCCGCACCGGAGCGCGCCACCCTTGGACTCGCCGGGCCCACCTTGTCGAAACTACATCTCCCTAAAGGCAGTGCGCGAGGGCGCATGCGCCTCATGGAGGTGCGACGGGAGCTGCCAAGGACTGCGCGTAAAGGAAATGGAGCATGCGCAGGTGTGAGCGGGCCGGTGTGTTATTGCGCGTGCGCAGGGCGGGACGTCGCGGTGCGCGGAAAAGAGGCGGGGTTCGCGTAGGTGTGAGAGACACAGGTGGCCTAGGATTCTCAGAGTTTGTGGCAGCCTGCGGCCTCTGTTCTCTCTGGGGCTGCTGGACTGGGGAATTCGCACTTATACGGCTAGTGTTAGTGAGGGTGGTCGCTGGGGCCTGGGTCCAAATTTATGGGCCTGTGGGTGTCACCGCGACCCCCACAGTGTGGCCATTTTCTAAAAGAAAAGTAACAGTGATTACAGTGATTTAAGTGATTCATTTTTCGATCCATACAGGCCTCATTCCTGTTAAGGAGATACTTGGACGACTTCTGAGGCCCAGGTCGGTTGGGGTTTCTCTGGTACCCAAGGCAGGAAGAAACCAGCCACTGGTGACCCTCGTCCCCTAAAGATCCCATGACTAAACGAGCCCTCACACGTCCCAGGAAGGGCGCAGAACACCCCAGCCTGGGGAAAGGGACATCCCTTGACCTGCACTGACCCGACAACCAGAGCCGCGGTACCCGTGGTGCCCCACAGCACCCCCCAGGGATGTGCCCTGTGTCTTGGGTCCAAGTCCCCTGGGGGCAACCAGATGGGGCTGGCGCAGGAGGTGGTGCCTCTGTCCTCAGCCAGGCCCGCTGGATGCATACAGGGACTGCTTCTCATAATAGAGATCCTGTTGTTTTCAGATTTCTCAAGGGAGAGATAGAATGAGTAAGAGGAAGAAGCCTCGGACCACAGGTATTTGGTTATTTAAGTTGGCATCTTTTCTTTCTTTCCTTTATTTGGTTCTGTGGTTGGAACTGGAGGCCTCCTTTAGGTTTAGGCAAAGGCTGGACCGCAGAGCTGTACCTCCAGTGTGAAGTTGATCCTTTTTTGTGTGTGGAATCAAGGATTGAACCAGAACCTTGTACTTGCCAGCACGTAGCTGCAACACTGAGCTACATCTCCAGTCCAAGTTAGTTATTGTTAATTCTCTCTTTTTTTTTTTTTTTTTTTGAGACAGGTTCTCACTTTGTAGTTCAGGCTGACCCTGATCTCACTATGTAGCCCAGGCTTGGCCATAGCCTTGAACTCTCTGCAATCCTCCTGCCTCTGCCTTCTGAGTGCTGGAATTACTGGTGTGAGCCACCATGCCCTGCATCGTGGTGTGTTGTGACCAGGGATCAAACTCGGGACCTTGTGCTTGCAAGGCAGAGGCCAGAACCAGTGAGCTAAATCCCCAAGTCAGTTATTGTTAATTTTTAAAGAGACAGGGTGTCTGTGTTGGCTCAGGCTGACTTCAAACTCCTGGGCTCCAATGATCTTCATGCCTCAGCCTCCATAAGGTAGCATTTCTTTTTTTTTTTTTGAGACAGGGTCTTACTTTTGTGGTTCAGGCTGGCCCTGTGCTCATCACAGCAATCCTCCTGCCTCTGCCTCCCGAGTGCTGGGATTACAGGCGTGAGCTGCCACGCCCGGCACTGTGGTATGTGGTACTGGTTGCTGCTGGGCCTGAGTCTCCACACCCAGTATGGTATGTGGTTACCAGGGATCGAACCCAGGTCCTTGCCCTTGCAAGACAGGCGCCGGAACCACTGAGCTAACTCCCCAGCCCAAGGTAGCATTTCTAGATTGCTGTGTCTCCCCATATGAGAGATGTGAGCTTATATGTTGTATAAATGCTCACATTACTACCTCATTGTCCCTAAAAGAAAATGAAGATTTAATACAGGCCACGAGGAAAAACAGAAATTATAGACAAGGGCATGTGTGAAAAGTGGAAGCTTTGTTCCACCATCCTCTGGTGGGGTCCCACATGCATTCCTGAGGACCCTCAAGTAGATCTTGGTGCTACCTATGGTGGAGTTGAACTGGTATCCTCCTGCCTCAGCCTCCTAGAGAGCTGGGACTCCAAATATATGTCACCCTCTTTGGGTGGATGTAATTTTTCTCCAGATATTTTCTATCTGTAGTTGAAAGCATCTATGGATGGGAGTGCACATACACAGAGGGCTGTCCGCAGAACCAGTGTTTTTGTCAGAAAGTGGAATGCTTACACACAGTAATGTGCACCTCGCATTTTTACTTGTCAGTGTATTATGATCAGTTTTATTTATTAAATATGTATAGAATTTCTTCAATTGAGGGCCAGGGTAGGGCTCAGTGGTGAGTGCTTGCCTGGCATGTGCGAAGACCTGGGTTCTGCCTCCAACACCTCCAAAAAAGGAAAAGAAAATCTTGAAAAACAGCTAGTATTACTTAGGGTAATTTAATGGCTTCCCTGTCACCATCTAAGGTAATTAAACTGCATAAAGAAGTAGAAATAACTTCTTTACTTAGCAAGTGATGGGCTCAGAGTCCTGTTTGTTTCCTCTGTGGTGTGGAACAAATTAAACTCGTTTTGTACTGAGGTGAGGAACCGGCCCTCTGACGGGGAGGATGTCTCTGACCTGAGAGGGCAAAGCCGAGGACACCGGCCCACCCATGGCAGGTCTTGAGGGGCCTCTCCTTGTGGAAGGCCCCAGCTTGGCGGACGATGAGCTGTCCCTGGACAGCTCTGTGTGTCCACAGATGGCCTGGGAAAGGGCTTTCCCTCCCACGTCTTTAGCCTTTGATGTTGAACACAAGGTTCTGCCTTATTTTTTTCCTAAATTAGTCTCGTGGGCACAGATCACAGGAAGGAAATAGGAGGTGCCCCGCTCTGTTGATATTTTGCGTTTTGTCTGATACAAATGTTCATTGAAGCAGCCAAACAAGCTAGTGTTTAGGGATCAATCTTAAGGAGCTGAGTAAACAGAGCTGCTCCTTTGTTTTTGCAGTTTTCTGGCCAACCACCAGGTGGGAAGCGGTTACTCAAGAAGCATCCATGGTGGTGCCGGGGAGTTAGCTCAGTGGTTCTGGCGCCTGTCTTGCCAGAGCAAGGACCTGGGTTTGATCCCCGGTAACCACATACCATACTGGGTGTGGAGACTCACGCCCAGCAGCAACCAGTACCACATACCACAGTGCCGGGCGTGGTAGCTCACATCTGTGATCCCAGCACTCAGGAGGCAGAGGCAGGAGGATTGCTGTGATGTGAGTTGGAGGCTGAGCTCAGGGCCAGCCTGAACTGCAAAGCAAGACCCTGTCTCAAAAAAACTAAAAAAAGAAGCATCCATGGTGGGGTGGGGAATGGAGCCCAGTGCAAGGTCCTAGCAAGTGCAAGGTCCAGAGCTAAATCCCAGGTGCAGCCGTCCATGGAGCACAGTTCCTGCTGGCTGTGGCAGTTGGTTGGGCAGAGCAAAGATGAAAAAAGTCTCCTGGAATCTTGGCTCTAGCCCTGAAGCCCCTCAGGTCTATTTGGGGAGAAGAGAGATATTTCTCACGGAGACAGCTAGCCAAGTACCCAGGGGTAGAGATAGTTCTGAGTGGGCACATGTGAGAAGGGCAGTAAGAAGTGGAAATGACCGAGGCCTGGAGGGGCTACCCCAGCTGCCATCCAGCTGCTCCAGATGCTGAGCAGGAGGATCGGAGTTTGAGGCTAGCCTGGGCTCTCGGTGAGAGCATGTCCCAAAATGAATGAAAAGGGATTGGGGAGTATAGCCCAGGGGTCATGGGAAAACCAGGTTCTGTCTCTAGTAGCACGTGTGTGCACATGTGCACACACACACACACACACACACACACGTCTTGGACAGAATCTAAGAATTTCTTAGGCTGAACCCCAGGAAGGCGCTCCTGGGGTTATTCATCTTTTTGTTCTCCTACCTAATCGGAAGCACAGTCCACAGTAGGTGTCTCATAAATGCCCCAGGACTCTTCAGGGTGGGGATCTGGGACTGAACTGGAGCCCTTCTTGGTTGTGTGACTTCAACCTTCTCATCTTTAAGTTTATCAGAGCGTCTTTACTTCAGTGTTTATTGAAACCTGTACAAATTGCCAGGTGTGGTGGTATGCGCCTATAATCCCAGCACCTGGGAGGCTGAGGTGGGAGGACTGCTGTACAACTGAGGCCAGCCTGGTAAACATAAGGAGACCCTGCCTCAAAAAACCAAAAAAAAAAAAAAGGAAACGGCACAAGACAGAATCTCACTGTGTGGTTCAGGCTGGCCTGGAACTTGTAGCAATTGTCCTTCAGCCTCCTGAGTGCTGGGGTTACAGGTGTGCCCCCCCACCCCAGCAATTTTTCTTTTAACACAGGAGTAAGCTGAGCTAGGACTAGGGATGTCTGCCAAGCTAACCACAATTGTACTTTACGCATAAGAGGTTTTCTTTCATTTAGCAAATAGCTATCACGGAGGTCCTTTTTTATTTTATTTTTATTTTATTGTTACTTTGTTCATTTTTCTAGTGCTGGGGTTGGAAGCCAGGGTCCTGCACATGTTTGGCAAGCACTCATCCTTGAGCCACCCCCGAGAGCAACTTGGTGACACTTGGTGATAGCCACCTTGAGGCTGTCACGGGCTTTCCGTGGTGGACAGAGGACTGAGTGGCAGCTGAGGTGGCCTCTCTGCGCCCTGTGCCTCTCCATCCCTCTGTCCCAGCACAGATGCTCTGCGGGTGTCTCTGGAAATGGACATGGTGCATGAGTGGTCTCTCTGTACCTGGTGACAGTGTTTCCTGTGTCCACGTATGTGGTCATTTGTACACTCAAGCTATTTCCTCAATGTCTGTTAGGCACTTGGGGTCCACAGGTGAGCAGAAGGAGCCTCCCTCACACAAAGCCAGTGATAGCGGAGGACACAGGAGCTGACCCCAAATCTCCAATCTTTCAAAAGAGCCATAGGATCACTGAGCGTGGGAGCGCACACCTGTAATCCCAGCAACCAGGAGGCAGAGACAGGAGGATTGCTGTGAGTTCGAGGCAGCCTGAGCTGCATAGTGAGGGCAGGGCCAGCATGAACTACATAGTGAGACCTTGTCTCAAAAAATTAAAAAAAATAAAAGACCAAAAGAGCCATGGGGCGGTGAATAGATGTCACCTCCTAGCTGGGGCACCTGTGTCTCTCTGCCATGTGAGTGTCAGAGCAGGTCCCCGGACAGAGATCACACCTGCTCGCACACGCAGCACACCAGCCACACCCGCGGCCCTGCCCTGTCCAGCCCTTAGTGGATGCTCCCCACTCCCACCCCTTCATCTCTGTCTCCGAACCAGGTGAAGGAATCCATCCTCCAATACCTCCCAAGAATGCAAGGACTGGAAACTCTGATGGGGACTCCCCAAGTTCCAAGCTGGGCATCTTGCAGCACCCTAATGAATCAGAAGACACCCCAACACCCGATACCCCTGTAGAGTTCAGCGGGCGAGAGCCAGGCGCCACTGTCTCCAGGTGGGTGGCTCAGGCAGCCAGCGGGCCTCCCACTCAACAGTGGGCACCAGCAGTCCAGGCCTCCTGGGCTCAGCGCTGTGGCCTGCCATTCTGGCTTTTCTCACTGTGAGAAAAGTCGCGATTATAACCATGGGCCCAGATAACATCGACTTGTTCAGGGTTCCCGAGTACGACTCAGTACTCTGCTGCTCAGACCCCTATCCTTCTGCATTCCTTCTCAGTAAAAGAAAGGATGAGCCTGCTGGGTGTGGGGTACAGCCCAAGAATGCCAGTGCTCCAGGAGGCTGAGACAGGAGGGTTGCCGGGTGGAGGCCAGCCTGGGCAACTTAGCAACTTGGTGAGACCCTGTCTCAAAATGAGCACAGTAAAAAAAAGGGCTGGGGATGGAGTTCAGTATGGTGCCCCTGAGTTCATTTCCTAGTTCTCCCTCAAAAAAAAAAAAAACCAGAAAGAAAAGTACAGTGTCTATTAGGCAATGTACTGATGAGCACTTTATCAACCCTGGTTCATCAGATCATGCCATTGTGAGGTACGTGTCTGTTTCTGTGGTGCTGGCATAGAACCCAGGGGATGTGCTAGACTGGTCCTCTGCTCGTGAGCTCCATCCCCAGATCCCAGCCCTCAGGAGCCTGAGGCAGGAGGATCTCTATGAATGTGAGGCCAGCCTGGGCTGTAGAGCTGTCTCAAAAAAACAGTACTAACAGTAACAAAAGGTGCAAAATAACGAAGTAGGAAGACCTGGGCCCCTCTCCTTTGTGTCTTTCTCCACCTAGCTTCCTGGAGGATGAGACCGGAGCTGCCTCCCTCCTGCCCCCTTCCCAGGTGAGCTGTTCCTCAGCCCCACATGCGTCTGGGAGATGCACAGAAGCATGGGTCCTGCATGTGTCCATTGAGGGCGACCGCTGGCCCGCAGGGTGGACAGACGCGCACAGATGGGGGAGGCGGGCATTTGAGGCTGGAGGGTGAGTGGCTTGGGCTCGCATTCCCTGAGACATTCGTCTCTGTCCTCGCTGCTTTGTTTTCCTGTCCCGTTCACAGTCCTCACTCGAGAGATTTGTGCCTCAGTTTGTCAAACCCAGGAAGACCATGACAAGAAAAGCAGAGACGATGGAAGAGGATCCCGAGAGGAGAACTGTCAGCCTGGTGAGACCCTTAATGTGAGCCTGGCTGAACCTGTGCACAGCAGCCTCCGGGCCCAGTTTACCCTGAGCATCTTTGGCAACTTCTGGGATCATACACACACAGGCAGGAGCTCTCCCACTGACCCACACCACCAGCTTCTTTTATTTTGAGACAAGTTCTCACTCTGTTGTCCAGGCTGGCCTTGGGATCCTCCTGCCTCGCCCTCCCCTGTCACTGGGATTACGGCTTGTACCACAGCACCAAGCCTGAGCCCGCCATTTTCAGTACACTGCTGTGCAGGCGCCTGTGACGTGGGCCCCAGATGCTGCTCCAGCAGCCTGCACGGGCTGGCAGGAGAAGGCGGAGAGGGGCCATCACTCGTCCCTGAGCGCTCTGCTTTTCGGGGGCCTTTCTGCCAGTCAGATGCCCCTGCCATCATGAACTGCAAGGGTCACAGTGTTCCTGAGACTGGGCAGCAGTGCCACACCTCGGAGCACCCCGATGCCCATCATGGGCACTCGGTCAAACGAACCATGGTTCTTTTGTTCCCTGGACCAGAACTCAGCAATAAAAAGCAGCGAACTCAGTAACGTAAAAAATGTTTAGGTCAAATGACAGGTTGCCAGGGTCAGAGGCGAGGTGGCAGGGCACACGAGGGGATGGGAGAAGCTAGACAGAGTCCTGGGGTGACCATGGTGATGGGGATGCAGCTCTCCGTGGGAAAGAGGTGCGCACGAAGTGAGCACACACAGGCGTGGGCTGCTGCCCAGGGACGTCTGCGTGTGTACCGCTTCTTACCGCAGCTCGAATCCGCCGCGATTGCACAGCTCAGTAGTAGCGTAACTGAAGGAGGGGTTGCTGAGAAGTGAAGCTGGTGGGAGACACTAGCAGGACAGAGTGTGTATTTTACCACAGTTTCTTTCTTTCTGTATTTTATTTTACGCTCTGTTGGGTGTGGACCCCGGGGCCTCGTGTGCTGGGCAAGTGCCTTATCCCGGAGCTGTGTCCCAGCAGTATCCCGGAGCTGTGTCCCAGCAGTGTCCCCTGCCCTCCCTCTGCTGCCTGTCCCCCCTTTCCCTCCTTCTTTTCTCCTGTGCTGCAGGTTCACCTGAGGGAGCTCTGAGCTGCAGCCTAGCCCTTTTTTATTTTTTGTTTTGAGAGAAGCTCCCGCTAAATTGCCTGAGTGAACCTCAACTCTCCAATTCTCTTGCCTCACCCTCTTGAGTAGCTGGGGTTCTGCCTCAGCTGGCTTGGTTATTTTTTTTAGGGGTTAATTTTATTTAAGTTGAAGTGTCCAAAAAACCATCATCTCAACATATAATTGCTATTTATTTATCTAAGGGTTCTGGAGATGGAAATGTTTCCTCTACCACTGAGCTGCACTTTGAGCCCCCACCACCTGGATTTTTACACCCCTGGTCTTGCCAAGGGTTCAGTGCCAACAAGGGGTAGAAGCTGGTGGCAGCAGAGCTTCAGTGCATCCATTTCTGTTTCCGGCTCCTGCAGCAGCACAGAGCTCTGCTGGATGCTGGTGCCCCCAAGGTGCCGTGTGGTGCAGAGTCTGTCCTGGGACACATGTGGTACCAGCCAGAGAGAACTTCATAGGGCTCGTGACAGAAGCCGCAGGACTGAGTTTCTCTCTCTGCACAGGAAACCCTGCTCACCCCCAGTGCCTCGTGGCCGCTGGAGGGATCTCTGGGGCTAGGAGATCAGATGCCAGCAGATATCCCTCACTTGGAGCAGAGCAGCCAGAAACCCGGGACACCTGTGGCTGGAGAGGGGACGGCCAGCCCGGATCCAGCACCGGAGCAAGGGGCCAGCATGGCAGATGGCGAGGACCTGCGGAGCAGTAGGCCTGAGCGGTCTCAGGTGCCAGACGATCTTGGCTCAAAAGGGCTGCTGCCCTGCATTGCTACTGAAGGGTTGAAGGCAGACCAAGGAGCCCCTCAGGAGGGCGGTGCCCGGCATGGGACCCCAGAAGGAGCTGGCATCTCTGATGCCCCTGTGCCCACTGCCCCCTTGGCCACCCTGACCCCCATGACCTTCCCTACAGCCCTGGACTTCCCGGACCCCAGGTGGACACCCAGAGAGTTAGACAGGGAGGCAGAGTGCAGCCGTGATGGCCCACCATGCCCCTCCCTGGCAAGCAGTGTCCCAGAGAACATGAGCACAGATGCCCCTGAGACAGAGCAGCAGGCAGCGGGGGCAGCTGGGCCGGGTGTGCAGGCCGACGCCCAGCCACCTGCCTCTCCCGGAGAGCAGATCCCGCAGGGCAGTGAGTGTCCGACTGAGGAGACCACAGTGGGTATGGGAGAGGCGGAGCCAGAAGACAAGCCCCCCAGTGACACCTCAGGGAGCCCCGGGGCCTTTGGAGCTGTTGTTTTGGGAAACCGAGAGCCCGCAGTGGATGCTGAAGATTCTGGCCACCCCGAGCCAGACACGGGCCCAGGCACTGAGCAGACGCAGGTGCCTGGGCAGCCCGGAAGGGCATGTGTCCTGCCGTCATTGGCGCAGCTCAGGTACCGACAGGTAACAGAGTCAGGCAGCCAGCACCAGCGCAGCCTGGAAGCCCCCACCATCCCCCCAGACCCACTCCAGCACCCTCTGGACTCTACAAGTCAGGCCGAGTGGCCAGAGTCCTTGGCCTTGGAGCTTGACTTCCTGCCTGACAGCCAGCTGCAGGATGCCCTGGATGCCCCCGATATGGAAGCCTCACCTGAGCAGGTAAGAGCTTCCCTGTGGCACCAACGGGCCATCCCAGGGAGGGGCTAGATAGCTGTGAGCCCTGTCTGTGCGTGGCCCACGTGAGGGACGGGGACACACATGGCAATCCAGCGACCCCAGGCACAAGTGGCAAGGATGACAGGTGTGCACTACTGCGCCTGGTGAGTTGCAGCTTTGGTGAGTGTGACATCTGGTTTTCCAGAAAGGACAAAGCTGTCTTTCTGTAAAGACCTCACCTGTGTTCTTGTCAGAGACAGTGGCAGATACTTTGCCACTCAGGTCTCCCCTGCCAGAACCAGAGCCCCTGGGTATGCCAGTGCCAGACAGCCTGTGCCCACCTGCTACACACTTCAGCCCCTGGCCAGGTTCCTGAAGGAACACTGAGGGCAGGAGACTAATAAGGTGACCTCATTCCTGACCTGGAAGTGAGCCTTTGTCCCGTAGTTGGACATGGAAGTACAGGTCTGTGATCCTAGTACTCTGGGAGGCTGAGGCAGGAGGATCATGAATTCATGTCCCTCCCGGGCAACTTAGTGGGACACTGTCAAAGTGAAATAATGAAGTAAGGGGTTGGGCTGGCGCTGAGTTACAGCGTGTGGCCCTGGGCTCCTGCCCAGCACCCAACGCACAGACCTTGATCCTGGTTCAGTTCCGGTGGGGGCCTGAGATGATTCCTGGGTGGGCACACGGAAGTACCTGTGTTTCTCTGCCCGCATTGGAAGGGGCTTTGCTTCCTTCAGAGGCCGCCTGGATGCGTCTGCCCCGGCCACGGAGCCGTCCCAGGCACCCGCTTCACCTGTCAGGGCAGGTGGTGGCCAAGCTGCAGCCCTGTCTCCTGGGGGAACGTGTGACACACCTGGCTCTTGACATACCTGAGCCTGGCAAAGAATTCCCAGTGTGCCCTGGGAGGTGCAGATGCCCTTCCCGCACGCGGGTGCCATCGAAAGAGTGCCAGCCCAAGGAGAGGTAGCTGGATGTCTGTGCTGGCCACTCCCAGTGGCATCAGCCACTGTCCTGGAACATGAGCCTGGCACTTTCAGATGTCGGCCACTGCCCCCTGGCTCCATGCCAGCTAACCCTCTCGGCCGCAGAGCTGTGCTAGGCAAGGGCTCTACCACAGAGTCACACAGCAGCCCACCTACTGAGATACGTTTTAGAAATTCATTCAGTGAATATTACTGGTATTTTGGTGCTTGTTGGGACTGAACCCAGGGCCTTCACACTGAACTACATGCCCAACTCTTTTTTTATTTTTTATTTTGAGACAGGGTCTAGCTAAGTCACTGAGTCATCCAGGCTAGGTTTAAGCTTGCTGTCTGTCCTTCTCGCTCACCCTCTGAGTGCTAAGGTGACATTGTGTGCTACTATGCCACAAAGTACCTGCCTCAGATAGCCATGAACAGGCCAGCCATGGCCTCTCCCCTGAAGGAGAGTCACAGTGTCCCCATTCCCACGTGTGCCTCATTGGAAGCTTTGTGATGCTGCCGTTCCTTCTCCAAGGGAGGTTTTTCCTGAGACACAGCCCCACAGTTTCATCCCGAGCACCTCTGGAGAGATAGCCAGCTAGGGGCTGGGGCACTTGCCTAGCACATGTGAGGTCCTGGGTTCCATCCCAGCACTGGAGAAAAAGGAAGGAAAGAAAATCCAGGGCCAGGGTTCCGGCATCTGCCTTGCAAGTGCAAGGTCCCAAGTTCAATCCCTAATAACCACACACCACAATGTGAGGCATATTAACTCAGGCTTGTCAGCCCAACACTGATAACCACACACCACAAGGCTGGGCAGAGTGGCTCACGCCTGTAATTCCAGCACTTGGGAAGCAGAGGCAGGAGGATTGCTGAGTTTGAGGCTGGGCTGGGCTACATAGTGAGTTCCGGGCCAGCCAGAACTACCAAGCAAAACCCTGTCTCAAAAAAAAAAAAGTAAAGCCAGGCCGGTGTGGGCTGAGGTGGACAGCCCCAGCCTGTATGGCGCCCATGCATGCTCACCCAACACTGGGTGTCCTGAGCAAGTCCGGGTGACTCGGTCACCAAGCGTTCCCAAGGGAAGGAAGGCAGGGGCAGGGATTCAGGGAGGCAACCGAAGTGGACAGAGTCAACACCAACACCCACCATGGTGTCACCACATAGCCAGTATCAGGCAGGATGTGCAGAGTCACCTGTCCCCCACTCTGCCTCCTGACAATAGTCTGGCACCGTCCTACCGGTCCACGCCCACCAAGTCATACAAAGGGTGATCAGGCAGAGTGCTGTCCTGGTACACGCTGGGGTTCCGTCCCCAGTACTGAAAGAAAGGAAAGCTGATTCCCAGGTCCCTCCTGGGTCCTTGTCACCCACTGGTCATCTACGGCCAGGGTCCTTGGCTCAGGCACTGGGTATGGGTCACAGCATTATGTGTGCTGACACAGGGTGGCCTCAGTGAGGTCACAGCCTGTCGTGCACACTGGCGTTTGGGGACAGATCCTGTTCTGTTCAGGGCCATCTCCTGGGATGCAACAGCAGCCTGCCCTCCACCCTTCTGGCTGTGACCCCAACAGCATGGGGAGTGTCCTCAGGGGACACTCATGGGGTTCTGCCACTGGGACTCCCAGGTACCCCCATGTTAGTTCCCTTGGGTTCGCGGTCCCTTCTCCCCTTACGCTAATCAGTGGCTGTGTTCAAGGACATCCTCAGAACAGGACCTTTGCCAGACATGCTTCCCTTCTGGGAGGCTGAAGCAGGAGGATGACAAGTTCTAGCCCAGCCTAGGTAGCTTAAGAACTTAGAGAGGGGCCGAGGATTTAGCTCAGTGGTTCCAGCGCCTGCCTTGCAAGCACAAGGTTCGATCCCCAGTAATCACATACAACATGCTGGGTGTGGTGAGTCATGTCCACCAGCAAGCAGTACCACACACCACAGTGCTGGTCACGGTGGCTCACACCTGTAATCTCAGCACTCGGGAGGCAGAGGCAGCAGAACTGCTGAGTTGAGACTGAGTTCAGGACCAGCCTGAACTACAAAGTGAGACCTTGTCTCAAAAAAAAGAACTTAGTGAAACCCTGTCTCAAAATTTAAAAAAAAAAAAAAGTTAAGAAAGGGCTGGAGATGTTACTCTGAGGGAAAGCCCTGGCTTTCGTCACCAATATTATGTTACCAAGGAAAGCTGGTAACAGGCCCCACAGCAGTCCTTGGCGACCCAGAACTCATCAGCGAGTCCCCAGTCCATCGGTACAGGCCATTTGGGACCAAAGCCTGAGAGCTGAGCCTGGCCTAGCTGCCACACCTCCATGTCCCTGCTACGGTGGACGAAGGCTGTGACCTGTCACCTCAGCTTCCTCTCTCGCCCAGCTGGGCCACTCACAGTCTGTGCCCTCTTCCACCAGGGTGTTCCCACAGAGAACGAGGCGGGCCTCTGCTGGCCCCGCCCCAGCCCCACCTCCAGCTGGGGAGACCGAGTCCCAGTGGCGGAACCCCCACCAAGGTAAGTGTGCTCTGGCTCTCCCTGCTGGGTTCCCAACAGGCCTGGCTTTCACACTGCCTGTGTCCCCCTGTGGCCCAGTCTGTACCCCAACCAGGAGCCCTAGTGCCTGGGACACTGTCCCCCACCTTCCAGTCGTTCTGGGAAGAGAGGGGCTCCGGGGAAGCGGGCCTGTGCTATGGAGCCCCATGGGACAGGGAGGGACCCACACAGTGCTAACCCTGCAGGCTGGGGTAACCGGGCGCCCCTCCAGTTCTGGCCCAGCATGAGCTCCAGTGACCCTAACCTGACCCGTCACCTGTCCCGGCTGTTGGCTGTGCACGGCAGCGGGCCCCCCCCAGCTGTGCACCCGCGTGTGCGCACCTTCCTGGCCCAGCGGTCACGGTGCAGCTCCTCTCGGGTCGCCCCACCTGGCCCTGGCACTGGGGCCAGCACAAGACTGGCAGCATCTTCCCCATTCCTTGCATTTGAACTTGCCCCCTTGTCAGTTATTCCTGACCAGGCTTCTGTTTCCATCTTGTGGGTGTGGAGGACGGGTAGGGTACAGCCTTGGCCTCCTTTGTGCCCCTTTCCTCCTCTTCCTCCTCCCCAGTGGAGCAGCCACACCCCAGCCCCACCCCGTCCACTCTGCTGCCATTCTGTCACTGGAACGCCTCACATGGCCTTCAGGTGCAGAGGCAGTTTGGGCACAGCGGCTCTCCACACTGGAGCAGAAAAGGCAGGTGTCACATCTGGTTCTTCCAGCAGCCTCCCTGGGCCTGTGCCACCCGGCTGGCCTTGGGTGTCCAGGAGCCCTGGGGGGGGGAGGTTTAGGTAGGTGGCTTAGATGAATGGAACACATGTGTGGCCTAGGCCTGGGACATCCAGTGCCTCGCAGTGGCCGGGCCACAGGTGGCAGAACCAGGATCTCCAGTCGGGACTGCCAGCCTGCGCAAGGACAGCTGACAGAGCCACGTGGCCCATGACACAGAGGCCACCACCTCTGACGACAGCAGCTGGTGGGAAAGAGGTTAAAATCCAGCTGTGATAATAAGCATGCCCCAGCAGCCAAGGGCAGAACTTGGAGAGAAAATTATGTGCAAGGGTATGGCTGGAGAAGGGACAGGGGTCCCTGCGGTGTGGGCAGGTGATGCCTGGTCCTGCCTTCCTAGCTGCCAGTGTTACAAAGGGGGTGGGGGGAGATATGGAGGGACAGGAGCTGAGGGGTCTGGAGCTGCCACGGCAGCGGGAGCCCCAGATCCCAGGTGTGCCCAGGCCTTGGGGTTTGGCAGATCATACATCTGGAAGGGCTGAGCCTGGCCTTAGGTTGGGTCAGCTCCGGGCAGTGGTGGGAGGCCAGCTTGCTCCATGCCCTCCTGCAGGCTGGAAGACGCCTCGGACACAGTGCGCGGCCTCATTGTGGAGCTGTCCAACCTGAAGTAAGGAACAGGCTCAGTCCGCGTGGTGCTGGTGTGGCACCGGGCACACATCCCTTGAGATTGGGGGAGGCCAGGGGCTCGTGGAGCAACTGAGGCAAGACTCCTGTGCATGGGCATTGAGGTCAGGAGCTCCCTCTGCGGCTGGGTAACAGGCGACCACACGCGTGTGCAGCAGTGCTGTGTGTGGAGGCTGCACTGACAGGTGCGCGTCCTGTCCCCACAGCCGGCTTGTCATGAGTGCCCACCGAGACCTAGAAGCCTTCAAGCGCCTTGGCTCCAAGAAGTCCTGGCCTTCACCCTGCCTGGCTAAGGGGGCCGGGTCGTGGGGTGAGCAGCCCCGGAGGGACCTGTAGATCTCTGCCACTGTGTCCTTCCTTCTGCTCCCGCCTGGTGGTGTTTGTAAGATGCTCTAGGGGTTCCCAGCCTCTTCTTCCACCACCTGGAAATGAGCCTGCCAGGGACACGGGAACCCCGTGTGAGCAACACCCCGAAACCCCAGAGACTGAGCTCTCCAGAAAGTCAGAGAGCCCCGTATCGAAGTTCCTGATTTGTAAGGGTTAGATTTGGAATTTCTTGAAGGAGCACAGGACCCTCTTTGTTGGCTGTATCTTCCCTCTCCCAATTTCCATTTTATTTCTTCCGGAAAGACCAGTAATAAAAAAAAAATGACACAGTCCTGAGGCCTGTTCTGCCCCGCTTTGGCCTTCAGCCACAGACCTAGGCCTCACCTACCTCCCTCCAGCCTCACATGACAGGACTTCCGCAGCATCCCACAAGCTGTGGAGTGGCCTGTCCTGCACCCCCAAAAGGGCAGCCCGCACCCAGCTGCCCACGGTGGACTGGGCGGGCCCCCTGCAAGGCCCAGTGCTAAGGTGGCCCATTCTGCCCAGGACAAGCTGCCTCCAGGCCCTGCTACTGTCACCCTGCCCCTCTGCGGGTGTCTCACACCCCAGCTCCCTTCCCCCTCGAGCGCCCTCGAGCCTCAGACCCCAGCCGGAGGGTAGGGGTCTGAGATCCCCGAGGTCAAGACCTGGCTTCCTTCCCACCTCCGGGCCTGGGCTGGCTGTGTCTATCCTCCCTCCTCTTGCGAGGCCCAAGTACCCTTCAAGTGAGAAAGCTAGAGACCCCTGCAGTCCCCTTGTCCCCTACTGGTCAAACGCTGAGAGCCTTTGGGCTGGACGGAGCCCGCCCTCTAAGGGCTGCACCCAGGCGCTGACTTTCTCGGACCCACGATCTGAAGTGCCCACCGGAGGCCCCGCCACACTGGGGATCCCACACTCAGGTCAGCACTCCCTGAGGGGCTCCTACGGGGCTGGGGCTGGTTCCCCGCAAAGCAAGTCCCCCCGCCCCCCCCCCCCCCAGCAATCCGTAGATCCATGACAAAGAAGTTTCCCGCTGTTAACCTATACGGAGTGGCACTTGGAGCCACCAGGCTGAGCCTAAATTCAAAGAGCAACGCGGGCAGTGCCGGGTAAAAAAAAAAGGTCCCCGGGACCGTCTCAAGGGAGCATGCTAGAAAGACGAATACACCACATCCGCCCACCGATGTTGCAGGGTACAGAGGGATATTTATTGAGCGCTGAGTGGGTGGGAACTAAGCGCCGGACTCAGCAAGCGTCCTGCGCAGGGTGGGGGCGTGTCCTCGGGATCGGGGCGGGGTCAGCCGAGTCCCGAAGGCGTGTCCCCCGGGGGCGGGTCTTCCGACTTCCTGACTGCCAGACCAGGGTCCGAGCGATGGAGGCCGCGTTCGTCTCCGCGCCAGTCTCCTAGGCAGACGTGGTGGGACAGCAGGCGGAGGGCGAAGGTGAAGCCACTTTCCCCGCACCTTTGGAACCTGGAAAGGAAAAGCAGGGTGGGCCCATCATAGACAGTGGTGACTCCGCTCTCCCCAAGTACTGCAGTTCCACCTGGGGGCTACTGGGCTCGGGCGCCACCTCGGGACTGCTTCTGCGACAGTAATTTGTGACACGCCTCCACCGGGCGGTCGCCCAGAACTAAAGAACACAACTTCCAACCTCGGGAACTGTGCTGCCCCCTCGTGGCCACTGGGGCCGCGGGTTAATCCAGCAAGATCGCGGCCTCCAGCAGTCGGACTGTGTGGAATGACGGCTCCCCACCCCACCCCCTGCGAGGGAGAGCGAGAGTTCCTGTGCCGGCAGATACACACGGGAAAAGGACTGTGGGCGTGTGAGCACGCACCTGGCATCCCAGCACTAGGAGAGGCCGAGACAGGAGGAGAGCAAGTTTCAGTCCAGCAACTTAGTGAGACCCTGTACCTCCTCAGTGGGTACGTGTTGGAGATGGCGGTGCGAAAGCCCTGGGTTCCCTCCCCAGCACTGCAAGAAAATAAAACTACAAAGCCTGCCCTCCCCTCAGGGCCGACTTCTCCAAGGCTACTTAATTTCCTACACCTACTCATCCCCCAGATGACTGGGCCCCGCCCACACCCAGGGGGTGGAGTTTGCATTTGTTTTGTTTTGTTTTGTTTTGTTTTTGAGACAGGGTCTCACTTTGTGGTTCAGGCTGGCCCTCAGCTCAGCTTCCAACTCACATTACAGCAATCCTCCTGCCTCTGCCTCCCAAGTGCTGGGATTACAGGCGTGAGCCACCACGCCCGGCACTGTTGTATGTGGTAGTGGTTGCTGCTGGGTGTGAGTCTCTACGCCCAGTAGGGTATGTGGTTACCGGGGATCGAACGCGGGTCCTTGCGCTTGCAAGACAGGTGCTGGAACCACTGAGCTATATCCCCGGCCCCTGGAGTTTCCGTTTGTTGAACGTTTTGGGTCAGGGAACCCTCCCCAGAGCTGGGCCAGTGGAGACCAACGAGGCTGGCTATGCTAAATGGAAAACAGGGTCCAGCCCTAGCCGCTCCACACCCTGGACGCCGAAGCTGCCTCCCTTGGTCTGACACCCGCCCTCCAGCTTTGGGGAAGACCCAATACCTTTGCATGGTATTTGCACTGAGCTACATCCCCAACCATTTTATTTTGTTTTATTTTACATTTGGTAATGGGATCAAACTCAGGACCTTGCGCTTGCCAGATGAGTCTGCGCACCGCTGAGCGACATGCTTATCCCCTTTAGTTTTTATTTTGAGACAAGGTCTGGTTGAATTCCTAAGCTGCCCAGGTTGGGATTAAATTTGTGACCCTTCTGCCTCAGCCACCCCCAAATGCTGCCACAAGGGCTCCATGGACCTACAGGACGACTCCTTGTCCCCAAAACCCCACCGCCCCGCCGCCCACACACATACACTGCAGCCAAGACACATGGACTCCAGCCCTCTGACAACTCCATTCGGCTGCCTCTAGCAGCCATCCGCTCTCCTGGACCAGATGTGTTCTGTAGACACCCACCTAGCACACAGCACCTGGTGTCCACAGCCACTCTCCGCTCCCCGTCCACTGACAACTGTCCATGAAACCATGGGGCCAGTGAGCTAACAGGTGAAGTCAGAGTGCAGAGAGAGGTTCAGCAACTTCTCCCAAGTCACACAGCTCTGCCAATGCCCCGGGCTCTCCTACACCTGTCAGAGGATGGCACTGCTATACCTACACCCGCTCCAACCCAGGTTAGAGGGGGCAGCATTATCACAGTAATTGAGCTTACTAAGACCACAAAGCAGGTACCAGGTTCCAGGTTCTACACTGTAGCAACATTTCTAAATGCTATTTTATTTCTATTTCTCCGCGCCCCCCCCCATGTTGCTTTTGAGACAGGGTCTCACTTTGTACTTCAGGCTGGCCCTGAGCTCAGCCTTAAACTCACAGTAATCCTCCTGCCTCTGCGTCCTGAGTGTTGGGATTAATGGTATCCAGCACCACAGCCAGCCAAGATGCTGTGGTAAAAGCTACACAACGCCCCCTCCACCTTAGGATGAGTAGTGCAGTTACGGCACAGCCCTAAGGGGACCCACCACCAGCCTGAGGCAGGTCCCCACTGCACCAGTCCCCTGCCACCTGCACGGCACCTGCTGCTGCTGCTACTGTTGCTGCTGCTGCTCCTCCTTCTCCTCCTCCTCCTCGGCGGTAGCCGTTGTCCTGTGTCCTCGCCTTGTCAGACCGGGCCACCCTCTTGCCAGCTGAGTTGCGCGTGTTGTAGCTGTAGACAGAGGTGTAGCCCTGGCCCGTGAGTGGGCAGAAACGGCGAGTGTGAGCGCGTTCCCGGGTGGCCCCACACTGGGGACACACGTAGTCACGCAGGATGGGGCACAGCACCCTGCCTGCCTCGTCCTTCAACACGTGGGACTGGTAGATGGCCCGCGACTCGCCATTGTGCTTGCAGAAGGAGCAGAGGCGCTCAGGGGCGGCTGGGGGTGCTGGGCTCAGTTTCCCACCTCCTGATACTGGAGCTGTGGTCAGAGGAAGCGCAGCCTGGGGCTCTACCCTGGCATCAGGCTCCTCTTCCCCATGTGGAGCCCCAATCAGGCGTGCCAGCCCAAGGTAGTCTGTCCACAAGTCAAAAGTCCCCATGGCTGGAGCTCAAGTGTCACGCCAGGGCAGAAGAGAAAGCCTGTCTGGCCCAGGCTCCCTGCTCAGGCCCTGGGCTCTCTTCCTCCTCGGCTCCCAAGCCCGGGCTTCAGAGTCGGGTTGCTCCTTTCCTTTTACCTCCGAGAGAGGTGGGAGGGAAGGAGGGGCTGGGGGAGGCTCCTAAGGTCCCAGGGGGGGCTGCAGGGGCAGTGCTAGGGCCTCGGGCAGTTCTTGGAGAGGGGAGAGACAGGATGGCTGCAGGGGGCACCCACAGCCCCAGCACCAGCCAGGTCACTGGGGGAGCTGCCCTTGGTGGGAGGCCCCCCCAGCCTCCCTCAGAAAGATGGGCCAGGTGAGAACTCTGCCCTAAAGACATCACTGAGGTTACAGCAATTAGTAGTTTCTTTCTTCCCCTGGGCTTTTGGGGTGAGGGAGTGCAGCTATAGCTGTCTCTGGAAGGAAGGAGAGTGTCCTTGACATGGGCACAGGGCGGACCTCTGTCCTGGAGGGTTCGTGCCTCACTGTCTGCATAAGTGCACCAGGCTGGGGAGATTTATAAAGACAAGGCTGGCAGAGGAGGCCCAAGGCCAGGGCTGGGAGCCAGGGGAGGGGAGATGGCCACCCTGGGGCAGGAGTGCGGTACTTGGGGTACAGTTACGCAGGCTCTTCTGAGGACCCCCACCACCTGTGGCTCTTTGGTCCTTTCCAGTCCAGTAAGACCTCAGGGTGGTCTCGGAAGGTGGGCTCTTTCAGGAGTGACCCAGTTGGGACACAGACTTCCCAGCCTCTAGCTCAGCAAAACCGAGGTCTACGGGCCCAGAGCTGTGCCCCGGACTTGGGACACCAGAAGTGCTGTCTACATATTCCATCCATCCAGCCGATTATGTTATCTATCGTCTATCCATCCTTGTCCCTATCCACTCATCCATGCTCCCACCCATCATCTATCCATAGTACATTCATAAGTCATCTGTTTATCTAGCTACCCAGGCTGGGTATGGCCCGGCCACAGTGACATTCATCCTCCGGTGGGTCTGGCCTTAGTCCTCACAACCCACCGACAACAATGAATGTTGATTGTGACCCTCGCTGTGGCCCAAGGGGCTGGGTGTGACAGACAGGCCCCCCCCATCTGGAAGGCGGGGCTCAGGACAGGAGGACGGCAGTTCCAGGCCTCGGGGTCCACTCAACGGTCGATGGTTTGCCTGAGACGTCCAAACTCACCGACAGGTTGAATGTTCCCCCAAACCCTTCGCAGCATCTCAGGGACCTGAAGAGGGGTGTGGCAGGGAGCAGGGACCCAGGATGGGTGATGGGGACAAGAGAGGAGTTAGGGTTCCTGGACTTAGCCAGCAGGCAGTTATGAACTGCCACATGTCTGCCCCCGCATTGAGACAAACAGGACAGGGGATATTCAGGTATGGGGAGGAATACCCCCTCCAGGTGCACCAGCCTGGGGTCTGAGGCTACAGGGCCTGGGAAAGACAGGAAGGAGAGATTTGCCAGCAGCCCCAGGATGTCTGGCTGCCCTCCTGCTCTGGCCCTGGGACATGGAGTCCAGGGGAGATAAACAAGTCATTTTAATACAATGTAATGCTTTTCTTTGGCCCTGTGGAGCCGTGATAAACAAGCTCTTTTAATACAATGTAGTGCTTTTTATGTTTTTACCCTCTGCTGGACAATGTTGTTTGTGAGTACCCAGAAACTACCCTGAGGATCTTCGCAGGTCCCAGACTGGGCTGGGAGGGTAGTGGGGTGAGATGGGCAAGGGGCAGCCTGACTTCCTACTGTGAGACCCCAGCATCACCCAGTCCTGTCTAAAAGATCCAGCCACTCTCCAGAGACCTGCCAGGGCTGAACGCCCCCTCCCCGTCCAGCTCCTAACTCTTCTTGCCAGCCAACCGGTGCCAAGTTCTGGGGACTCCTGAAGCCAAGGTTCCGTTTCTTAGTGGCAGTCGCCTAGCGTGGGCTGATTTCTTGGTTCCATCCCCGCGTGGGAAAATAATAAAAATCCAAGTCTGTGTCACTGCACCGAAGGTTACACTTAGCCCTCAAGAAAGCTCCTGGCATGACCCAGGTCAGTAACCTCACCTGACCTTGGGTGAACCCCATTATGCCCCTCTGCTGCCCGGTGGCACTGACCTCCCTAGCACGCACCTCCACAGACTCTACTCTGAGCCGGGCCCTGGAGACCTGACACCAACAAGGCCCCTTCGAGATACCCACTTAGTCCAGTACCATCCCCAAGGTCCTCCCCACCCCACCCCCGTCCGCTTGCCTCGGACTGGTCCCCAAACTCTATCCCCATAAAACTAGTTGAGCGGCTACAAGGGAAAAACCACTCTGGTCACACAAGGTCGAGTTGCAGGTATCTTGGGGAGACCCTTCTCCTTCGGGGTGCGGGCTCTCCTCAGAGGGATTTCATTTTAGCCTGTAGAGGAAGAAGACCCGGCATGAGGTCGCCCCACGCCTGAGGCCGTCAGAGGGCAAAGTGTCTAGGAGGACAGAGGGCGGGGCCGAGACTAGTCGGGGGCGGGGCTTCGGCGGGAGGGGCGGGACGGGGCCCTCGACAAGCTTGGTGGGTGTGGCTTGAGCGGGGGCGGGGCGGAGGCGGTGCTGGACCCCCGCCCAGTCAGCCTGTCTCTTTGTCCGCCTGTGTCTCACAGGCTTCCCGCCCTCCCGTCCGTCTGGATCTGCCTGTCTCTTTGTCCCCGGGGTCGCAGTCTAGTCAGACTGTGCCTTCCTGTGTGTGTCTGTCAGGCTTCCGCGCTGCGCGTGCGCCCGCCTCCCACTTTTGGAATCGGCTGGGAGAATCTGGCTCTGCACTCCCAACCTTCCCCTGTACCTGGTGACTGACTGTCGCTGCCTGTCACAGCTGCCTGCCACACCCGCTCACCCCATCTCTGAACTCCTTGTGGGCACCTGGGTTCTCTGAGGAATCCTGGGCAGAGGTCAGGCCCTGCCTAGATTCTGCAGTAGCTGAGAGGGAGATGGGGCTCTGCCTCCTCCCACTCCCACGAGTGGGCCCTGGTGCAGGGCTGAGGTGGCTCAGAGCCCTTCCGGGACCCCTCGCCCCATCCCACAGCAACTGGGAAGGTTGGCCTGGTGCATCTGTCCTACTCAAGTCCTGTGCTGCCAGTGTACCAGAGTACCGGTATCTGCGTGTGTGTGTGTGTGTGTGTGTGTGTGTGCGCGCGCGCACGGCGCGCGTGTGCACGTGTGGCACATGGCCATGCAACAGCCAGGGGAGGAGGCACAAGGAGGAGTGGTCCGGACTTGGAAGACAAAGAGCCCATTCTAGGGATGCAGCCACTAAAAGAGCCCCATGGGTGTCTCCATGGGGTCACACTGGTGACCTCACAGGTTCTCACCTTCCCTTCTCATCCCACACCTCGGCTTCCTTTTCAGCCGCTTGGTCCCCCACACTGCCCTCAGACTGGGGCTCCTGTCGCAGCCTGGGAGCTGAGCTGCAACTCCCTTCCCTGCCCAGGCCGTATGGGGAAGAGCCGGCTCCTCCACATGGTCACAGTGGGTCCTGAAGAACCTGAGTTAGAGAGAGTGTCTCACTACCTGTCATCCCAGCACTCCGGGAACCTGAGGCAGGAGCTAAGTTCCAGTCCAGCCTGGGCAACTAGTGACTTAGCAAGACACTGTTTCAAAAAGAAAGAAAAGAGGGCTGGGGATTTAGCTCAGTGGTTCCAGTGCTAGCCTTGTAAGCGCGAGGCCTCGATTCAATCCCCGGTAACCAGATACAAGAATGCTGGTGTGGAGACTCACGCCTGTCATCCCAGCACTCAGGAGGCAGAGGCAGGAGGATTGCTGAGTTTGAGGCTGAGTTCAGGGCCAGCCTGAACTACAAAGTGAGTCCCTGTCTTGAAATAAAGAGAGTGAGAGGGAGAGAGAGAGAGACACACACACACACACGCACACAGCTGGGGAAGGGCTGGAGGTGCACCTTATTGGAAAGGCCCTGGGTTCAATCCCCAATATCAGAAAGAACAGTGGCAGGATCTGACACTTCCCCTGGAGTTCTTGGTGCCGAGTGGTCCTGGCTCCAAATCCAAGTGGGTTCCATCTAGCTGTGCCCCTGTCAGCAGGGGGGATGGGGGGGCTCCGTTTGAGGTGCTTTGAGGTGCTGTGCTGGGCAACTTGGGGTTTTGTGGGTGTCTGCTAGTGCCAGTGAGAGTACTGTCTGCTGAGTGCTATGTACATGTGGGCTTCTGTTTGTGTGTGCATGTCACTGTGTTGTGGGTGTCTGTCAGGCTAATTGTGTGTAATCACAGGTTGATGTGTGAGCCAGCCTGGTAGGTGTCTGGCATTTATTGTTGTCACCGTGTTTGACAGTAATCTGTGTGTCAGCTGTAGACAGTGTTTCCCTGGTCCTACGCCCCACTAAAATGCCAGCTCTGAGGAGGCCCAAATGTTGCCATTCACACACAGCTCTATTTCCAGCGTTAAAACTGCTAGGCGCAGGGCCGGGGAGTTAGCTCAGTGGTTCCGGCGCCTGTCTTGGAAGTGCAAGGACCTGGGTTTGATCCCCAGTAACCACATACCATACTGGGTGTGGAGACTCACGCCCAGCAGCAACCAGTACCACACACCACAGTGCCGGGCGTGGTGGCTCACACCTGTAATCCCAGCACTCGGGAGGCAGAGGCAGGATTGTTGTGATATGAGTTGGAGGCTGAGCTCAGGGCCAGGCTGAACCACAAAGTGAGACCCTGTCTCAAAAATCCTAAAAAAAAAAAACAAAAAACAAAAAAAACTGCTTGGCGCAGAACAGATGTGGAAAAGTAGTAAAAAAGTATTCTCCTCAGAAGGCTGAGCCAGGAGGACCACCAAGTTGGAGGACATTGTGGGCAACTTAAGGACACAGCAGGACTGTCTCAAAATAATACAAAGGACTAGAGAACTTGCCTTAGCACATTCAAGGCCTTGGCTTCCATCCCCAGTACTGACAAAAAATACAAGTATTGTTTGTGGCTATGTAGGTGATGATTTCTGTATATCCAGGTGCAGCCTCCCTAAGGAGCGGTGCATGCCAGTGTTGCACAGGTGTCCAAGCGTCTGATGTAGTCCAGTGTCGGTACGTGACCACAGGTGTAGGTCCTTGAGGTGTTCCTGGAGGGTGTCAGGGTCACTGTGATTCTAGGAGTCGGTGCATGTGGACAGCTGTGTGTCAGTGTGTGCAGCTGTGTGTTTCTGGTGGCTTCGTCTGTGCGCATGTTAAGATCAGGTGATGTCTGGGCATGGAGGGGCACTTGGGTAGTCCCAGCACCGGCGAGGCTGAGGCAGGGGTCACTGGCAGCTTAAAGCCAGTCTGCTGAGACCCTGTCTCCCTAAGATCACACACAGCCTCTCTGTGCGCCTGGTACTGCTGAGGGGCAACGGCACACGCACGTGTCTGTACGTGTTCAAGTGGTGTGGACAGTGGTGTCTCCGTGTACTTGTGCTGGCACTTTAGGGGTCCGAAGTTGTTACTATGTGACAGTGTGACGGCAGGTGTCTGCGTGTCCACATCTGCTCTCTGCTCAAGCCTGTCCCACATCGTGGCCAGTGGTGGCTGCCTTTTGCAGTGTGGCAGTGTTTTGGGGGGCGTTGTCAGCCCTGGACATCCCAGCCCTGGTGAGTGATGTGTGTGCCCACGTGGCCATGTCACTGTGGGTGATCGTTTGTGCACGTGTGTGTGTATCAGCACTCCTTGAGGTGACAGAAGTACTCATAGGGACAGTGTGTCTGGGTGCCGAGCATGGATTTGGGAGTCTTCTCTCAGTGGCTTTGCAAGTGTGAGTAGCGGGGGATGGGTGGGCAGAATGGGAGAGCAGAGGGGATTTCTCCTCCACCCCACTAGCCAATGGGGTGTCTTCCCTCCCCCAGACCTCGCTCTGAGGCGAGGTCCCTCTGGAAGGCGCCCTGTCGCTAGAACAGGTCTCCTTAGCAGTTCACTGGGCCATTTTTCCTTTTAAAGGCCAGTTTGGGAAGGTGGGCAGCTGTTCACAAAGCCTCAACCTCGGTCTTACCCTGCAGTGGTCGCCTTAGTGACAGCCCGGCGACAGCCAGGCCAGAGCGCCATGAACTTGGCTGGGGGCGCGCGGGCTGGGCCGGGCCTCTCCTCGCCCTGCGCCCCGAGAACAAAGCGCGGGGCCTCCGGAGCTGCGGACCCTGGACTCCGCTGCACCCACGAGTCTGTCCCCAAGCGTGCCCCGGGGGCCGCCCTGGCCGCCTGTCCCCAGAGGCCGGGCTGGATACCCGGGGGCCTGGTCGCCTCGGAGAGCCCGGTCCCCTCCCGGTGCCCTCCTTCCCGTCCCCTCCCTGGGCCGCAACAATGGGGGGCGGGGCGCGGGCCAAGCAGGTGTGCGGGGGACCCCGCCCCTCCCGCCCGCCCGCCCCCGGCCCCGCTCACCTCGCCGCCCCGAGCGGCTCCCGCTCCTCTCCACGCCGCGCCCGGAAAAGCCCCGAGCGGCGCCGGCGCGGAAACTGCATCTCGGCCGCTCCGGGCCGCGGGCGGGCGGGGCGGGCTCGGCGCCGGCGGCTCGGACCCGGCGCGGCTCCCGTCTGTCTCGGATCCGCCGCGCCCGCGCCCCCGCCCGCTGGCCGTGCGCGCCCTGGGCCTGCAGCCCCGCGCCCCGGACGCACGCGGGGACACCTGCGGGGCACGGGGGACAAGGGCGCGGGCGGGGACCCAGACGCACGCGCGCGCGGAGGACGGGGGTGCAGGGGCTCTGAGACGCCAACCGTGGGGAGGGGCGCGGCGGGACATGCGGGGCCTGGGCGCCAGCCACTTGAGGCACATCAGGGCCCCAGACCCACCCAAGATGCTGGGAGGCCCGGTACGGACAAGCGGGGTCTGCCCAGCCAGAGCTCAGGGGCGCAGAGGTAAGGCCTCCGGAGCGCCCAGCGCTCAGAAGATGCCCGGCGCACGACACAGACGGGCAAGACCCACAGGGCAAACAGTGACGGGGCACAGCCGACGGACGCACGAAGTTTACAGCCACACAAGTGCACACTGAGCCACATCGGGCTGCACAGGCCAGAAGCAGAGGATGAGGCTCATAGACCCGCCCCAAGTTCCCCCTGCAGGTCTCAGGAGCAGTAAGGTGGACTCTGGGATGCAGCCAAAATCTAGAGACACGTGAAGACACTAAGACCGGGACCACTGGACATAGGTCTGACATAGGATGTGGTCAAACAAGGTGGACATGGATGGGGACCCTCAAGATCCTCCAGAAGGGGACACCCAGACTCCCATGGACCGCAAAGCAGCCCATGACAGACCTGGCTGCAGGCGGGGGCCCTCAGTGCCCCCTCTGCTGTTTCTGCCCCTCCACCTGCAGGGGGATGGAGAGAACTCTGAGTCCTTCCGGCCCAGGCCCTGACCCTGGTGGAAGCACAGTGTCAGCCTACCTGGCCCGGTTCTGTCCTGCCTTTGGCCCCTCTCTCTGATGTCCCAGCCCAGTGAGAAAGCATCCGACTAGCTGGCCCAGAGTGGCGGGTGTTTTCAGGCACCAGGAAATGAATGGCATCGGGCTCCGCTTCATTCTCAGCGTCCCCAAACAGGATGCCTCCTTAGGATAGGGTCAGGGACACATACACAAGCAGAGGTCACTATGGAGCCCAGACTGACCTTACACTACCAGGGATCCTCCTGCCTCATCCTCCTGAGTCCTGGGATGACAGGTGTGCAACACCACACCAGGCTCTGTCGATGTCCCTCTTCATCTTGCCTTCAGAGTTAACTAGGAGGAGGCTCCAGAATTCATTAACATCCACAGACACACAAAAAGCCCCATTTTCCGTTCTATCTGGAGGCAAGGTGGCCAGCTCCCTCACCTTTTTCTTGGGTTTCTTTACCCGTGCCGGGAAGACTGGCATTGTCTCAGCCTCTTCCCAGTGAACCAGTCAAGGGAATCCTGTTTTTAGTACAGACAGGACCAGGGAGGGGCAGCACCTAACCCACCGTAGCTCAGCGTGGGCTGCCTGTCCCAGGCCTTTCTGCTCTCTGACCCCCGGCCCCCTCGCCCAGCTGGTGGTTTGCCCTCAGCCACCAGCAGGGAGCAGCAGAGGCTGACGCCCTCGGGCGGGGACCGGGCGGGGCTCCGGGCCTCCCACAGGGCGGAGGAGTCGCAGCTCACACCACCCTCAGGTGGATCTGCCGCGCCCCTACCAGAGCCCCCGCGAGGCAGGAGTCCCCCAATGCCGCCCTCTGGCGCTCCGGCCCGCAGCGCCGCGCCTGCCGGTCACTTCGCATCTAGCTCTAGTGTTTTGTGCCGCCCGGCGGCAGCCTCGCATTCCTGAGCCGGGTCATCTTGGGAAAGCGGGGTCCTGGCCCCTGCCCCGCTGGCCCGTCCACCCACAGACTCTCTCTCACGCCAGCTTCTCCGAGTGACCTCGGAGCCCGCCCAGGATGGAAACAACGTGGGGAAGTCCCAGCTCTGGCCGCCTGATTCCTTGGGGCGTGGGAACGGTTCCCCCCAGTCCCCTGCCCGGGGCCACTGCCAGTGCTGATTCATGAAGCTGTGACTCACAGCCTCGTCCTGGTCCTCTCCCTGGAGACTTCCCGCCCCGGCCACCTCCTGTTTCCCCCGGAGACCCCAGTATGAGTAGCTCTGTCCATGCAGAGCCCCAGCCACCAAAGTCTCCCGAGGCTGCAGTACTGGGCATTAGGAGGGTCTTGGGTGGTGCCCATGCCTACCCACAGGTGTGTGTCACTCATGCTCTTAAGAACCGACCAGGACACCGGTCCTGGCACCACACGCCTGTCATCCCAGCCCTTGGGAAGCTGAGGCAGTAGGAGCTGGGGCTCTCAGCTCATTCTCTTCGCCACAAAGTAGCCTCTCCCCCACCTTCCCTGCCTCCTGAAGGGCCAGCTCCAGCTTGGCATGCTGGTGCATAGCAGACCTATGATCTCAGCTCTCTAGGAGGCTGAGGCAGAAGGATTCCAAGCTCAAGGTCAATCTGGGCAATTTAGCGAGATCCCATCTCAAAGTAAAATATAAACAGGGCTAAGGTGTACCTCAATGCAAAGGCCCTGGGTTCAGTCCCTGGGGGAAGGAAGAGGCAGCTCCTGCCACCCATCCATTCCAAACCTTTATCCCACAAGCAGCCCATACACGGATTTGGCCCTTGCTCCTCATAGATGAATCAAGAACCCCTATCTCTGGATTTAGCTCAGTGGTTCCAGCGTCTGCCTTGAAAGAGCAAGGTCCCAAGTTTGATCCCCGGTAACCACATACACCAGTGCAGAGTGTGGTGGCTCACGCCTGTAATCTCAGCACTTGGGAGGCAGAAGGATTACCACGAGTTCGAGGCTTGCCTGGGTTACATCGTGAGCTCAGGGACAACCTGAACAACAAAGCGAAACCTTGTCTCAAAAAAAAAAAAAAAAAGAACCCAACTCCCTCAAGGCTGCTGATCCAGCCCGCCCCGCCCCGTGGAGAAGCCCAGTCCTGCCACTTCTTCAGCCTTCCTAGTCCCAGCAGCCTGTTCCCCTTGCAGCCGCCAGAGGGCAGCTGTGAACCCCAAGCCCTTTCCCCTCCGGGCTCAGAGGCGTTCATTGTTTCCACCTGTCCCTCTCACGCATTCGCGTCCGGTTCTCAGCCCTGGAAACACTCTGCCTTCTCCCCTCCCTGCCCTTCCCTGCTGCTCCTCCCCACTCTTCCCCTGCTCCTCACACCGGGCCTCCCGTCCAGGCGGCGTAGTTCAGCCCCTGGGCCTTTGCATATTCTGGTGCCTGGGCTCCACGGTCACTGTGGCAATGACCATGCATCACGGCCTTTCTTTCTAATCGAGGACTCCTTGCTCTCTTTTGCTCTTTCCGCACAGTCTTATCACTTTTGTACACACTGGATGTTATGCTGTTCTTCATCTCCCTTACTCGAGTCAAATCCAGGATAAGGGATTGAACCCAGGGCATTTTAATCTTTTAAATTTTGAGACAGGGTCTCACTAAGTCTCTACATTTCCTAGGCTGGGCTTGAGCTTGGGATCCTCCTGCCTCAGCCTCCAAGAGTGCTGTCATTAAAGGTGAGTTCCACTGTCCCAGTTTGGGACCAGAACTGTAATCTTCACCACCACTGTGAGACTTGGAACAAGGCTTCGGTGGGTACCTGTTGAATCAATATAACCACAATCAGGGTACCCCTGGGATGCCAGAGAACAGCAGATGTGACCCCTGCCTGCTATCATCTGTTGGGGTGGGGGCAGGGGCAGTCAGAGGCGGTGCATTACATCATGGTGTTCCGCACTGAGAGAGGGAATTGGGGGATTTCAAGAGAGGGACCGGGTCAAGCAACCTGGGAAGGCTTCTTGAGGAGACAAGGTCATGCTACCCCTTGGTAGCCAGTGAGGAGTGTGAATTTAAAGTAAAACAAAGCCAGGCAAGCACACACCTGTCATTCTGGTACTCAGAAGGCTGAGGCAGGAGGATGGCTGTGAGTTTAAGGCCAGTCTGGGATACACAGTGAGTTCAAGGCTAGCTTGGATTACACAGACAGACCCTTTCTGTCTCCAGAAAGCCAAAGCAAAAAACAAAATAAAACAGAAGGCAGCTGATTAGGAAGCTGAGGCAGGAAGATTAGAAGTTCAAGTCACGGGCTGGGGATTTAACTCAGTGGTTCTGGTGCCTGTATTGCAAGCACAAGGACCCGGGTTCGATCCCCGCTAACCACATACAATACTGGATGTGGAGACTCACGCCCAGTAGTAACCAGTACCACATACCACAGTGCCAGTCCTGGTGGTTCACGCCTATCATCCCAGCACTCGGGAGGCAGAGGCAGGAGGATTGCTGTGATGTGAGTTGGAGGCTGAGCTCGGGGCCAGCCTCAACTACAAAGTGAGAGAGACCCTGTTTCAAAAAAAAAAAAAAAGTTCAAGTCAGGTCTGGGCAATTTAGCAACTTAGGGAAACCCTGTCTCAAAAATAGGCCATGCTGAGGATGCTCAGTGGTTCCAGCAGCCTGCCTGGCAAGCACAAGGTGCCATATGTCTAGCTAGCTTTTCTACCTATAACAGCAAGCGCAAGGTCCTGAGTTTGATTCCCGGAAACCACATACAACAATGCTGGGCGTGGTGACTCACACCTGTAATCCCAGCACTCGGGAAGCTGAGACAGGAGGATTGCTGTGAGTTGGAGGCTGAGTTCTGGACCAGCCTGAACTACAAAGCGAGACCCTGTCTCCAAAAAGAGGGTGGAGGATGTAGCTCACTGTGAAGGCCCTGGGATCAGTCCCCAGCAGGCAATGAATAAACAGTTTCTCTTTCCCCTTTTTTTTTTAATGTTCCCCCAAACTTCTGGTCGATCACACAGTGCCCACACATGTGGCCAGCAGCGCGTTTCTCAGGCACCGCCTCAGCTGCCTTCCTCTCATCACGCCTCAGGTGGCCTCCCGATCACACCACAACGCCCGCAGCCGCGTGAAGTGAAGTCCCGGCTCAGCCTCTGCCCTCCTTGACCTCTGTAGAATCTGTCACCTTTGTACACTTCTCCCATGGCCTAAAGACACCACATCCTCCTGGCTTCTCTGTGCCTCAGTTACTAATGAGATAACTCCACCTGTCATCCCTGGGCAAGTTTTGTTGTGACTGTTGTCCTTTCTGTTTTATTTTGTTGTTTTTGAGACAAAGTCTCACTGTAGCTCAGGCTGGCTTTGAACTTGAAGCAATCCTCTTGATTCAGCCTCTTAGGTCCTGGGATAATAGGTACCTACCACCACACACGGCTTAGGGGAATTATATTTCAATGAAGCTTTTATTTAAAAATAGTTCAAGCCAAGTGTGGTGGCTCACACCTGTAGTCCTAGCACTCGAGAGGCAGAGGCAGGAGGATTGCTGTGAGTTCAAGGCTGGCCTGGGCTACATGGTGAATTCGGGGCCAGCCTGAACTACAAAGCAAGACCTTGTTTCAAAAAATTAAAAAATAAAATAAAACAAATAATAATAATGAGCAGAATAAAAGACAGATAATAGGAAGCAGGAAGATTTTTTTTTTTTTTTCAAATGGGAAGGGGACCAAGAGAGAGGGGTTAGGGAGGGGAAAGGGTGAAAAGAAGAATGGAAATACAGCTTTTGCAAAGGAAAGGGACAAGAGACAGGAAACAGGCTGGAGTCAGGGGAACAGGATAAAACAACTGAGATGGGTTATGCACACACACCAACTCCACACGAGGAACATGATCATTATGTACTAGAAAGATGCACCAGTAAAAATGCAATCTTACCAAGCACACCCCTAATCCCAGCCCTCTGAGAGGCTGAAGCAGGAGGATCCCATGTTTGACCCCAGCCTGGGCAAATGAACAACAAAGCCAGACCCTATCTCAAAACAACAAAAAAGGGCTGAGGGAGTAGCTGATTTCGAGGGCTGGGTACAGTCCCCAGTGTTACAAAAAGTAAAAAAAGTTTATCTTGATTACCGACTTTTTAGGTGCCCTTAAATTTCCCAGTCTTGTGGATGTGCCCAGCTCTGCCCTTCTGGCCTCTGTCACCCACACTCCCGAAGCAAGGAGGCCTGGGCCAGAGAGCGCCAAATCTAAGACCCCAGCACCTTCTCTTCCTGCCCGCTGTTGTGGGCTCAGAAGGAACCTCTACCTAAAATTTCCCCAGGATGGCCTTACTCAGTTGGCCCCAGTGTGCCGGTGACTCTGGTGGCTTGCAGCCCCCTCCCCTAAGACGCAGGGACTCGGAGGGCGGCTTTTCACAGACGAGGCGGAAACAGGCTGGCGCCTGCAGGCCCAGACCAGGCTCCGGGGAGCCCGGGGGGCCTCGGTGCCCGACCCACCCCAGCGGCCCGCAGGAGGGAGGGGGCGGGGCGCGCTGCTCAAAGCGCCTTTGTGGAGCTGCAGGGAAGCGGGGGATCCGCCCAGCGTGACTCACAAGCTCATTGCTGGGCGGTGACTCACGCGCAGGCCCCGCCGGGCAGCAGGTGCCGCCTGCTTTAGCCTCTGCGTGGCGGACCTCCTCTGCGTGGCGGACCACTGCCGCCACCTCGTGCCACCCGCCCCAGGGCACGACCCGCACCTCCTCCGGCGCTGACCATGCTGTCCTACGGACCACCGAGATGCCTGCCGACTCCCATATTTGGAATCCCTGTGCCTGTGTTTTTTGATGTCCCTTTAACAGATGGGAATACTAAGGCTTGAGGGTGTTGCAGGGTTTTCAAGGTGGTGCTCGCCTGTCATCCCAGCACTCTGGAGGCTGAGACAGGAGAATCGCAAGTTGGAGACTAGCCTGAGCAACTTAGCAACTCAATAAGACTCTGTCTCAAAATTGAAAAACAAGAAGGTTGAGGATGTAGCTCAGTGTGAAGGCCTGGATTAAAAACAGAAACGCAAAGACGATCTTAGGAGGTACTGAGTCCAAAGGCCAGCGGCCCTTGTATTCATGGCCGGAAGGGACGGCATCCTGCAAAAACGGGTCCATTGCTGGGTAAACTGAGGCCAGAGCACGGAAGTCCAGACCTAGAGGAATGCCCGGGATTCCCAGGGCACCCGCGCGGACCGACTCAACGCTCCCTTGCGCCCCTTGGGGTGGGACCGGGGTGGGGTCGGTGGGGGTGGGGCGCTCGGCCTCCAGCCAGCCGCCGGCGCTGCCGCCCGCCCCGCCGTCACGCCGCGCTGAGTCACCGCCGTCCTGCCTCCGTCAACAAACAGCGCGTTGCCTGGCGACGGCCGCGCGCCGCCACCGTGGACCCGGGTTCGAGTCCCCTGCCCGGCTGAGCGCAGGCGGAGTCCCCAGACTAGGGGTTCAAATCAGTGTCATTTCCCTAGATGGATTTGGGGAGCAGCTTGAGGCTGGAATAAGGGGTTCCGGAGGGGTGATCATCATGGTTACGAGACCTTTCGCATTTTGCTGTGGAGCCTGGCCTCCCACCCCAATAGTACCTAACATTTAATGAGCAAGTCTAGGTTCCAAACCCTGTTTTCGCACCTGGGTACCTATGTCACGGATTGTGTATTCGCCTGAGCTCTCGGATTGTTCCCAGGATGGGAAACTGAGTCACAGGGTGTCAACTTCCTCTGCCAGAGGAGGCAAAGCCCGGGGTAGGGTGACATGGACCCCAAATCCCTCGCTAAGGGCGTATCCCCCTCCTGGCATCAGGTACAGGATGTCTCTTCCCAGAGGGAGTGAGCGTGCCAAGCCCGCGCTGGAGCTTGGGTGGGAAGCCCTGCGGGCTCTGGACACAGTCTGTTGCAGGCTGTGCCCCGCAGAGGCAGTGCCAACCCTTCTCCGACTGCCATGCCCCTGTGGGCAGGGAGGGGGTCCTCAGTGGATAGGAGAACCTCATCCCACTTGGGATGTCCCAGTACCCCCTTAAGGGTCCCCCTCACCTGGTGTGCGCTGCACTACAGCCGTGCTTCTGGAATGTTTAAGAAGTGTAAGCTGCTGGGAAGAGGCTGAAGGAGGAGGATCTCCGCAAGTTTGAGGCCAGTGTTGACTGCATAGTTCCAGGTCAGCCAGAGCTACATAGTGAGGTGTAAAAAAATCCCCCCGAACCCAGGGTCAATGATGTAGCTCAGTGGTATAGTGAATCCCCCTAAGTCTGATTCCCAGTACCAATTAAAACAAGGAGAAAAGGAAAAATGTTCAGGTGCTGAGTGCTGCTCACTGATACAGTGTGTACTTAGCGTGCTGGAGGACAGAGGGTTCATACCCACTAACACCCCCTAAAAGTTCAGTTTATTCAAATTATGGGATCAACCACTGAAATGTAGCAAGTAAGAGACTACCGAGTTTCTGAAGAGTCAAAAGGCAGAGAGCACGATGGGGAAGAATTTGTGGAGAATGCTCTGAATCGAGCACAGTGGCCCACACTCGTAATCCCAGTGTTTTTGGAGGCTGAGGCAGGAGGATCTCAAATTTAGTATCCCAGCCCAGGAAATTTAGTGATTTAGGGACACCTTATCCGAAAATAAATTTATATATCTAGAATAATGTTTTAGAGGAAGAGCTGGGTATGAATACTGGTATAAAAAAAAACTGAAAAAGGATTCTGGGGGACAGTCAGGAGTTTGCATGGCACAGGTGGGGATAAGGGAGCAGAAGCACATGGGAGGGTAGGAGGAGACCCCCTGTGGAGAATGTGGACAGGCAGAAGGCTAAGGTCTGACCCAGGCAGCCTGGCTAGTGGCCAGAGAAGATGAGGGTGTGGAGGTACGATTGAGAGATTAAAAAAAAAGGCTCTCCAGATTTAAATTTCAGATGCAGAATAAGCTTTTTAGTAAAAGATCTTTTATTATTGTTATGTTCCTATATATAATATATATTATTGCATGAAACATACTCAAAGATCTGTTGTGTATCTGAAATAAATATTGTTTTGAGACAGAACCTCACTATGTAACCTAGGATGGAGTCAAATTTGAGGAGATCGTCTTGCCTCAGCTTCCTGAGTACAAAGATTATAGGCGTGCATCACTATGCCGAGCCTGGTTTTGTATTTAATGTGTAACTGCACTCGGATTCTCAAAGGTTCCCTGGGATGGAGAAAGGATAAAGATGGAACAAGTGCATTTTTTCTTTGTTTTCGGTCGTGCTGGGGACTGAGCTCAGGCCCTTGCACGAACGAGGCAAGTGCTGGGCTGCAGCAGTGCAGATGCGCTTTGAAGTGGGTACAAATTAGCATTTTCCATCTTACAGACAGATAAACTGAGGCCAGAGGGGGTTTCTGGAACCTGTCTTAATGCTAAGTAGGTAACTGAACTGGACCCCTCTTCCTGGGGTGCAGTGGGGACCCCTACGGTGTGGTCTCGGCTCTTCCACGTCCCCTCCCTACATCACTGCTTCGGCACACGCCTCCTCCTCGCCGTCCCTGCCCGGCGGAGGCTCCGCGTCTGCGCCCGCGGGAGGTGGGGCGGGTTATTTTTACCCTTCTCCAGGCCGCCAGGCGACAGGAAGTGCGAGGCCGCCAGATGTGGGAGACGGGCAGCTGGGAGCCGCCGCAGCTGGGCCGGGGGCGGGGCGAGGGAGGCGGGCAATGGGGTCCCCCCGTCTGCTCCCCGCAGACCCCTCGCTTATCCCAGCCCTAGTGGTCGCTCTGTCCCCATCAGTGCGCCCACGCCCTCGGGCCTTTGGAGTTCTTCCGTCTTGGTTGGGAAGGGCGAGCCCGGGAGACCCTCCAGGTCCTAGCAGAGTTGGGGTGAAGGACACAGACAGCCCGACTGCCCCGCCTGCACCGCCATTGTTTACCCGGCGGCTGAGTCCTAGGAAACTTAACCCGCCCGCGGTAATTTTATTTGGGAACTTCGGCCGGTTGCCGTAGCAACCCCAGTGACGTCAGAGGGGCTGGGGCCCGAAATCCCCGGGAAAAGGGGGGGGGGATGGGATTCTGAGGGGAGACCCCCAGAAGGGCTCCTCCTTAACTCTCCACATGCTGGGCCTAGGCTGTAGAGGGCGGGCCTATGGGACACTTTTGGGGCGGCCCTTGTCCTAGTTCTGGCGAGGGGCCAGGTCAGGGTGGCCGGCCAGGCCTTGATGTCATCGGTGCTGGGTGAGTCAGGCCCAGAGTGGGGGCTGGGCCAGGCCTGGGGGCTGTTCCTGTGCCCCTGGTCACCCTGGGTCCCGTCTTTGGGGCAGAGATATGAGGTCCCTGGCTGAGGGTCCCAGGTCCCCAGTCCCTTCTGGGCCTCTGAACCCTAGGTAGGAGGCCAAGCCTTGCCCAGGGTTTGGGATACTGGTTTGTGGCAGCTGGATGGAAAGGTTAGTGGTAGTAGCTCAGGCCACCACCATGTCCTTCCCCGGATGTGGGCAGTAGTGGTGCCTGGTGCGGGGGTAGGGACTCAGGGATCCTGTGCAGCCCACAACACAGCCAGTCGCCAGGGTGACGGGAGGCAGGGGCCCTGCCTGGGACAGTGCCAGCCGCCAGTCGGGGGCTGGGCGGGGCGGGGCCACCCTGACCACAGTGACGTGGGACTTCCTCGGCAGGCCTGTTTGATGTCTCTGTGTGCAGCGTTGCCATGGGGCCCGGCAGGCGCCCTGCGTGTGAGCCAGGGTGACCTGTGGGGCCGGCGCTTTGGCAGGATCCCTCACCAGGTCCCCCACTCACCTGGTCTGGCGCATGTGCCACTTGGAACCATGATCAACAGAGCTGTGTCACAGATACAGAAACTGATGCTCACAGAGGGTGAGCATTTGGCCAGAGACATCCAGCTAGAAAGCTGGGGAGCAAGACTGGAAACTCCATCTTGCCTCCATTCCACACCCTTCTCCTGACCCCAATCCAATTGGGTTCGGCCCTGTTTCTCAAATAGTATACACATGTGCCCCAGGGCCTTTGCACTAGCTGCTCTGGACACCTGCAGGATATCTACTCCTTCCTGGCTGCGTTTGTTCCACCTATCCCCACTCCCCCCCCCCATGTCCCTAGCTCTTAGCGCCTAATAAATACATATTTTATACCCATGCAACTGCTGACCATGTGTGGCCCCAGCCCCTGCGGATGCTAGCCCCAGGAGTTTCTTTCTGTCTAGTTCCGTGTTGTGCCAAGTGCCTGGAACCACCCAGAGCACCCAGCAGGGACTCAGTGGATGTCAGTAGAAGCAATAACTAGGTGCGCGTGTGCCTTTATGTCCCCTGTGCCACTTGGCCACTTGGCCTGGCCTCACCCTGGCCCTGGCTCCTTCCCCTTTTCCTGGATAGGACACAAAAGTCAACAGGCGGGCTCTGACCTGGGTGGCTGCGGTCTCCAGGGAGCTGCAGCCTGGGGCCTTGTGGGGGCCAGTGTGAGAGGGCCTGGAGGGCTGAGGGCTCTGGGAGCCCCCCAAGCTGGTGCTGGGGGTCAGGGCAGGCCGTGTGAAGGGAGAGACTCATGCAGGATGTATGTCAGGATAGCTTGGTCACTTTCAGCTTGGCACATTGGTGCCTACCTGTCTTCCCAGCATGCAGGAGGCTGAAGCAGAGGAACGCCTCAAGTTCGACGCCAGCCTGGGCTACATAATTATGTTGAAGGCCGGCCTGAACTACACAGGGAGACTTTGTCTCACAAAAAAGAAAGAAAAAGCAGGAGAGATGGGGGGAGAGAGGGAGAGAAAGGATTTCTACTCGTGGAGTGTATTTTGTGTGTTCCCCTCTATGTCCTCAGGAACATACCAGACCCACCCCGGAAACTCCATCCTTACGAGGCCACCTTCCCACCTTCCAGCCCTGCCCTGAACTGGGGAATTCTGTGCCACCCCAAATCCTCCTCCCAGGGGCAGCATGGGTGGGAGGCTCTGCCCCGACCTGCCAGATCTTGCAGCCGGGCCAGCCTCCACCTTGAGCCTCAGGGAAAGAAAGCTGGGGAGCCCCCAGGCCTGGGCCCCACAATGGCAGGTGGGTGTGGTTTTTGCAAGGAGACCCCACATGGGGGAGAGGGCACAAAGGGGGGACACTAGAGGAATTCTGGGAAGTGAGGTGACACAGTGACACAGAGGTGTCCAACCTGTCCCTCCAGTCCAGGTCCCCTGCCTGGGCTTGCTCCTGGGCCACCTCGTCCTCAGCATCCTTGGGAAGGGTGGGGACCCTGGTTGCCTGAGGTGAATGCCCAGGACCACACTGGGGGAAGATGGAGGACTCTCCCCACCTCTGTGGCCAACGAGCTCTGGGTAGGGCCCTGCCCATTCCCGGTTAAACCATTGGTGGTCAGGTCGGTGGCGGGGTGGGGGGTGCCGGAGTGGGGGGGCTTAGCCTCCTTCATGTCTTGTGGGAAGGCAGAGTGGCAGCCACGCAGGCCCACGGAGCTAGCAGCCCGGTGCAGGGGGCACCCCGCCTGCCTGCTACTGCTGTGTGGAGTCCTGTTCCCGGCCCCCCACCTGGGCACAGGGCCAGGCCCCGAGGCAGGGCCCCGTCCTGGGAACAATGACTCCGTGTTCCTCGTGGAGCGGAGGCCGGAGAATGAGGAGGCAGAGGCAGGCACACGGGGAAGGAAGGAAAGAGGGCCCCAAGACTGCGCTCCCCAGGGATACAGGGCTCTGGGGATTTTCCTAGCGCTCCTGGGTGGGTGGGTGGCGGGAAGCCTGGAGAGGGCAGAGCACCCGGGCCCAGGGATCCAAGGCCTAGATGCAAAGTCTCCTCCAGGACAGCAGGCAAGGGCTGGGCGGGATAAGAGGAGGGACTTCCCAAGCCGGCGCGGCGTGAGCAGAGGAGCCCGAGACACAGACCCACGCGGGCTGCCGATCGCGGTTCCGGACGAGGAGCGAGAAGTTGGGCCTAAACTGGGGGAGCGGGGCCGAGCTGCGGAGCGGGGCGGGGGTGTGTGTGGGCACCGGGTAACGCCCCGTCCCGCCCCTCTCCGCCCCCTCCCCGCCCCCTCCCCGCCTCCGCCGCCGCGAGGTTTTAAAGCTCTGGGCCTTGCGGCCCACAGCAAGTGGGGCGCGCGCCGCGTGCGTCTCTGGGTTCAGCCAGCTCCCTTTCCCCGTGGTAAGTCGGGTGCGGACCCGAGAGGGTGCCGGGGGACCCGGGGGTCTGCGCACAGCAGTGGCAGTTACAACTTTTCCCGCGCTGGACTAGCCGGCGGAGTGGGGGTGCGTCTGGGAGGGGGGGTCCCTAGCGCTTGGCAACGTGGGCGGCGCGGCGCGGACTGGGGGTTAGCTGGGAAGGGACCTCTGGGCTGACGGCGACAAAATCCTGGGGTTCCCTACGAATGAGGAGTGAGGAAAGGGCGGCCGGGCTATGAACCCTCTCCCCAGGCCCGCCCCAGGAGACTTATCGCGGGGGAGCGTAGAGGGTCTGGCCTGCCTTGCACTTGAGCTTGAGTTTGGGGCCTGGCTATGCACAAGGGTCTCACTCAGGCCTCTGGGCTTTGGGCTGGAAGTGCGGAGAAGGGACTCCCCGAGTTCTCTGGATGAGGGGGAAGTGGTGTCACTTTCAAGTTCTTGACAAGTTGGGGTGAGTGGAAGGGCGGTTTCCTGTGGGAAGGGTCTGGTGGGCCCTGGTGCCACTGGGGTTGGAGGTCTGCCTCCTGGATGTGCCCAGCCCCCTGGAGAAGCAGGTCGTACACTGCTTCTAGGAAAGGCCGGGTTTCAGGGGTCTCCTGAAGGACTGACTCCCCAGCCTTGGACTGCAGGAGGTGAGTGAGGTGGGTCCTGGCTGGTCCTGACTTCTCTATGTCTATCCTAGCCGAACCTTTGGCTCCAGCTTTGCTTGGATACCTCCAAGCCCCGGCCCTGAACTTCCTGCCCAGCTCAGTTAGGACCTAGGCCCAGGGCCTCCTGAATGCCTGGGAAGTGTCCTTGGCAGGCTGTCCCCTGTCCCCCTTCTGGCCCCAACCAGCTGCCTGCCAGTGACAGGGTGGTCTCATGTCCTTGGCAGTCTTGTCTAGGCCAGCCCAAGCTGGAAGGCAGTGCCCAACAGGTGCCGGCTCAGGGGCGAGGTGATGTGGGACACGCCCTGTCCACTCGCCCACACGCCCTGCCTGGCTAGCACAGGCACATGTGTTCTCGCGCCACCATCCCGGGAAGGCCAGGGCCCTGGGGCTTGATGCCAGCTTGTCTTGGAGTCCAGGAGGGCACCCACTGCCCCCTGTACTTGCAGGGTGCCCACTGGGAGCTCTCTCAAGACCCCAGCTGGCAGCAGGCCTTGCCCACAGTCCTGGAAGGGCCCTAAAATAGCTGCTGGCTGGGCCTAGGGCTGGCACGCAGAGTCCATGCGTGACAGGGCGTGTCCGGGGGTCGGGCCTGTCTGTGCTGGCCCAGCCTCTGCATCTCAAAGGATTCCTGCTTGCAGGGGAGAGAGCAGAGATGGGCATCCAGGGTTTCTCCTAGGAACCCCACAAACATTCCCAGACCTTGCCTAGATTGCAGGTGGGACCCAGATGTGTACGGGCTGCAGCTGTGGGACAGGCGCTGTGCAGACTCTGGGTGACCTGACTGCTCCCCACAGTCCACGTGGGGCTTATCCATCTCCAGGAGTTTTTTAGAGTCTGTCTTGCATCGTGGCAGTGAATGACGCTGCTAGGGACTTTGTATGGCTTTAGGAAAACTTCCTCCAATCCTCTTTTTGGGACCTTGTTATTTTTATTTTATTTTGGGAGGTGGAGGTTGAGACAGGTTTCACTTGTGGTCCATGCTGGCGTTGAGTTTACCGTGTAGCCCAGGCTGGCCTCAAATTTTAGGTAATCCTCCTGCCTCAGCCTCCCAAGTGCTGAGATTACAGATGTGTGTCACTACACCTGGCTCCACTTCTAGTATTCTTGATGCCAGGGTCAGGCTGGCTGAGTGTGGGAGCTACTGTGGCACCTCTGGTCTGGGTAGGACTCACTCTGGGCTCTATTTTATGCATCTGGAACTGAGGAGAGTTTGAGTGTGAGAGGAGATCAGTGTGGCCCAGGCCTCTGCTGCATAGGCCCTGGGCTCCCGACCTTTTGGGGGCCCTCTGGTCCCTATCTCCCTCACTGTCTGGTGTCCTGGGTGGAGGCCAAGGTATGTCTTGGGGAGGCCCAGTCTTCCGGGCCGGTCACCTGGAGATGTGTGCGAGGGTTGCCGGTGTGGGTGTGTGGGAATTCTTGGGTAGAGCAGGATGCGCCATGCTGGGCACAGCTGAGTCATACTCCAGTGGCGCCTTGCCCTGGGGTGCTGGGGCTGGCGCCACCTTGGGTGTGGTCACGGTGCTGTGGCCTAGGGCTGGGTGGTCCGGGATGTGGTAAGGTGGTGAGGGGCAGCACTGAGCTTCTGAGATGTTAAGTTTTGCCATCTGCATCTGTGGGCGCTGATGCCCCAGTAATGCCATCAGGAATCTGGGGACACCAAGCCACGGGTCTGGGAATTTGAGGGGTATTGTGAAAGTGAGGGCTTTCTCCCCAGTACCAGGGATTGAACTCAGGACCTTGTACTTGGCAGCCAGGTGAGGCACCATTGAGCTACATCCCCAGCTTTGGTGTATCATGGTACAGGGGCGGAGGCCATTAGAAACCAGTTACAGCTGGACACAGTTGTGCTTGCCTGTCATCCCAGCACTGAGAGGCTGAGGCACTAGAATCACAAGTTTGAGTCCAGTCTTGGCAACTTATTGAGACCATATCTCAAAATAAAAAATAAAAAATGGCTGGGGATGCAGCTCAGGGTGAAGGCCCTGGGTTCAACCCCCAGTCTCTTAAAAAAAAAAGTCACTTATTGGCTTCTAGGCTTGTGGCCCCCAAACTCCGGGTCAGGGCTTAGAAACGGACTTCTGTGGCCGGCAGAGGTGGGTACACAATGGGGGATGTACACCTCAGGCAAGGGCTTCCTGGGTGGATACCGGGATGCCCCTGGGGGCTCTGATTGGCTGGGCCACGCCTTTGATCTCTCTTATTTATAACAGATGATTCAGTATGTCCTAACCCATCCCGAGCTTTCCCCCAGTGCCAGCCTTGGGTGCGCCATGGGGCCCCACCACCAGCAAGGGTGCCACCCCCGGGACTGTCCAGTTTTGTGGGGGACAGTCGTTATTGTCCCTGCTGGAGGAGCCGGGGAGGAGGTTGGGGGATTGGTGGTCAGGCGGCGCTGAGCCAGGAAGCCCGGTTGGCGGCTGGCTCCCGGCCCGGCCCACGGAGCTTCTGTTAAGAGTCTGGCCCATTAGGCAAAGCGCTAGTGACAGGCTGGGCGGCGGCGGCGGGCAGGGCGGGGCCAGCAGTCCTTGGTATTTTCCGATCTCAGCTGCTCTGTGAGGGTGGAAAGTATTTGGGGATCAGGCTTGGGGGCGGCGGCGTGGAGTCCCAGCGGAAGCCGTCCCTGACGCACTCCTGGGCACGGGGGCCTGTGTCTGGTGCGTAGCCAGCCGTTTGTGCTCGGTGCGAACTGGCGGCCCAATCCGGACCGGAGACCCCTCTGCGGCCGGCACAGGCCCCCTCCTCCATCCCACAGCTGCCCTGAGCTTAGCTCTCTCGGATGCCCGAGGCAGAGCCAGGGGTTGGTAAAGCGGGCCCGGCCGGGGGCACCTGTGTGACCGAAGCCTCTCCACGCGGGACCAGACCTTTTGTGCCCGTGGAGACAAGGAGTGGCCTTGGCCCAGCTCTGGGCCCTGTGCAGGGGAAACCCCACAGGAAGCAGGCCTGGCCAAATGGCCGCCCTTCCCATTCTCGTCCCGGGACACGAATATGCTGTCTCACTTCCGGAGGCGGCTTGAGGTGGCTGGCTGCCCTGTGGGGTCAGGGCTGCTCCCAGTTGGCACCCCCAGACCCTGAGCGGGCAGGGGTGGGGCTCCGTAGGAAAGACTGGGCCTGCGTGCATGTCTCTGGGGTGTATGGGGTGCGGGACACTTCTCGCTGCCCGCTTCCCAGGCAGCAAGATCTGGACATGATGGTCCTGCCGGCGTGAGACCCTTGCTTCTGGCCTCTTTGTGCCGGGTGGCGACGAAAGCGTTGCACAGTCTTGATGACACACGTTCCTCACGGTCTTCACTGCCAGCCACCTTTGAAGTAGATGACTAGTATCCCTGCTTCTCGGGGGACACTGCAGCTCAGAGAGGTTGAGTGACTTGCCTGCGGCTGCCCAGCTAGGAACCTGGGGGTGGATTTCAAATGTGGTGGATTAGCTTTGCAACTGGGCTCTGCTAGCCAGAGTTCATGGCAGCTGTGGCTCGGCAGACTCCTCCCCGTCTTGGTTTAATATTTTGCCTTGACATTTTTTACTTTTTGCTGGTGGTGGTGGTGGTGGTGGTGGTGGTGCTGGGGTTGGAACCCAGGGCCTTGTGCCTGCTAAGTGTGTGCTTTAGCGCTGGGCTGCACCCCATCCCTATAGAATTCCTCATTTATAGCCAGGAGTGGCGGTGCACACCTGTAATCTGGCATTCAGGAGGCTGAGGCAGGAGGATCACTGCAGTGTTTGAGACTGACTTGGGAAACATCATGAGTTCAAAGCCTGGACTACAAAGTGAAACTGACTCAAAAAAGAAGAAAGAAATTTAAATTTGCACATTTTTGTTTTTCACTGGGCCTCACAAATTCAGAGGCCTGACTACCCCTAGCTGGCTGAGTGACAGACATTTTGCCGAAAGCTCCCTGGACTACTTGGTAGCTGCTCTTGACTGTTTTACAAATGGGGAAACTGAGGCTTCCAGGGCATTTGGGAGCCTGTATTTGGTATTTGACTCAGGTCACGTGTTTGAGTCGGGAAATCTGCTATTGCCAGCCTGGTCCTGTGCTGAGATGAAAGGGATGCCAGGGGCAGATTGGCCTGCAGGGTGCCAGTGCCCGCCCGGAGGGGTGTGGCCTGCAGGGTACCAGTGCCCACCCGGAGGGGTGTGGCCTGCAGGGTGCCTGTGCCCACCCGGAGGGGTGTGGCCTGCAGGGTGCCAGTGCCCACCCGGAGGGGTGTGGCCTGCAGGGTGCCTGTGCCCACCCGGAGGGGTGTGGCCTGCAGGGTGCCAGTGCCCACCCGGAGGGGTGTGGGCTGGGGCCTGGTGGCTGAGGCGACAGGGCCACAGGGGGAGGCTGGGTGGTTTCCTCTTGCCCTTCAGGCTTCTAGGAAGTGGCGCCAGCTGGGGTGAGGTCACTTCCTCACCCACCTGCCCGCCCCCTCAGCTTCCTCTCTCCTCATGTGGCCCCATTTAGCGCCTGGGTCCGGAGTGGAGGCTGAGGGAGTGGCGCACAGGCTGGAGCTGCCCCAGAGCTCGGCAGCCGCCTGGCCTGGCAGGGTGCTCTGGGCATCTGTCTGTAACTTGGGCTGGGACCGAGGTGGCCGCCAGGGGCCAGGAGTTCAGGGCTGACCCCGACAGGGCGGTGTACCCAAATCACATCACCTCCTTTGCGCTCTTTCCCCTTCAGGTGCCAGCCTCTGGCCCTGCCAGTGCCCTTCCACCCCTTGCCATGGCCGGCTGGGGTTCCTGGGGATGGGATTTGCTGTTTCACAAATCACATTGCCAGGGATTTCCAACCGACCCTGAGCTCTGCCTCCAGGGCCAACGCTGCCAGCACTGAGGACGCCTATCTGCCTGTGCCTGGGGACAGGTGGCAGAGAGACCCTGCCACCGCCACCACCACCACTGCCGCCGCCGCCACTCACTGTCATCGCCAGGCCTGAGGAGCAGGGCTTAGCTGCTTGTGAGCAGGGTCGGCACCAAGTCGTGTTCACAGTGGCTAAGTTCCGTCCCCTGGGCTGCGCCTCCTCGGCCCCCACCGCTGCCCGCTGCCCACTGCAGGTCCCTGGGCTCTGCCTCCTGTGCCTACTGAGCTGAAACACAGTTATTTGTGCAGACTGGCTCAGTTCAGCAGGAACAGGGGTCAAGCCCCCTGGAGCCTGCAGCCTGGCCGTCCTGACACGAGGACAGGTAGATGCAGATGTGTCTGAAGGAGAGGGGTGTGGGAGGGTGGGGCAGTCGGGCTGCGCTGCTTCTGGGCATCTGCTGCAGGCCGCCTCCTTTGGTCTGCACCTGGGGACCCTCATGTCTCAACATGGCCACACTTTGCACAGGCTGCGCCATGGTCCCAGCGTAGACAAGTGGGTGGGTGGTCTTTCCTAAAGAAGGAAAGGATGCCAGCTGTATTCTTCTGGGCTAGTGCTTCAGCCCCTCCCTGTTTTGTTTTGTGAACTGGGGTCTCCCTATGTAATCCAGGTGGGCGTTGAACTCACTAAGTAGCCTAGGCAATCCTCCTGCCTCAGCCTCCTGAAGGCTGGGTTTACAGGCATGCTCCAGCACACCCAGCTCAGCCCCTCGTCTCCTAACCCTGGCAGGGGTTCTGCACCTTCCCAGCCGCCAGTTACCCAACAGGAAGCTGCCGTAGGCCCCTTAACCGTTAAGTGCCAACTCCCAGCTTCCGGAACCAGCTGGCCTGACTTAGCCAGGGGTCAACCCACCCTGCTGTCCTTTGTGGTCCTGTTCTTGGAAGAGCTGAATTGTGCGTCTGTCCCAGGACAGATGAGAGGAAGGCTCTTTGGGCCTAGGGGAGTGGTGTGCAATGCCCAGACCGCTGGGGCCGACCTGGTGTCGCTGAGTGTGGCAGACAGGAGCGTGGGGCTGAGGAAGGGCACTGTTTGTACTGTGCACTGCACCTGCTGCCCAGTGAAATAAAGTTTTCTCAGCTTCATCTCAGAGGCTCTGCTGGTCTGTTTTACTCTTGTTTCTGTCCTTACTGTTTAAGTTTATTTTTCTTTACTATGGCGGGGGGCGGGGGTAGTAACTCCTGGCTTCACAGGCTGGGCCTGCTCCTCACCACGAGCTTGCCCGCTGCACATCCAGCTTTTTTGTCTCTGGCGCCCCAGGCTCCAGATCTCACCTGCTCCCCAACCCCTCTGAGGGAGGTAGGAAAAGCCAGACCTTTCTTTCTGTGACCAAGGGGGGGGTGCAGAGCTTGGCAAGGTGACCTTGAGGGGTGTCCTGGGGTGATGCTATTCTGGGAAGAACAAAAGTGAGGGTTACTATGATGATGTCTGGGCCGAGGGAAGCAACTGGAGTCAGGTGGGCATGTCGTGGGCATGAGGGTGACATGAAAAGACAACTGGACCGGGAGACGACTGCACACGAGGGTCCTCAACTAATGGCATTTGAGAGTGGTTGGGATTTAACTTGGGGTTATGGGGAGAGATCTGGGGCGCCTGGGCTCTAAGAATGCTGGAAGGGAAGTTTTTTTTCGAGACAAGGTCTTGTTAGGTAGCTCAAGCTAATCTCCTACTCTTTGGTAACCCCTGCCTGAGCCTCCTGAGAACTGGATGACAGGGTTTGCCGCCACGCCCGCACTTTGGCCGAAAGTAAATGCATGAGTCGGGCGAGAATCCTGGCCCAGTGGGGTACATTCAGGTGGCAGGGGACTAAATGGCCCCCAGTTCATGGGGACATCAGTTGGTGACAGGCGCAGGGAGGGCGCCCCGGGCCCACAAGAGGCACCGGGGAGGAGCAGGGGCCGATAGGAAGCCGGGATCTCCAACCCAGCCCGGGGCAGTGCACCTTCGGGAACGGGAAGACGGGACGTGAGGCAGGGGAGCCGCCGATTGGCTCCCTCGGGCCCAAGGCAGCACTTGGAGCCAATCGCCGTACTCAGCGCAGCCAGAATCCCGCCCCCCATGGCACGCGATGCCAAAGCGGCCTCTAGCGGCCGACCAGGCCCTCGGTGCAGCTGTCCTCTCCTGCCCTGGCTCCCACGGGGACCCAGACACTTAGCTCACTGTCCGTCCCCTATACGAGCACAAGGCTCGGGGAACCCTCCTCAGAAGCCCAAAACGAGGGGCTGCCCATGACCCCTAGGGTCCAGCCACATTTCCCCCGCATTCAACCCAGACACGCCCGGCCACGCCCACCCGGCTCAGCCCCGTCGCCTAGCACCTGTAGGGCAGTCCCAGCACAGCCGCTCGGACCAGCGCGCCCGGGAGCCATGTCGAGGGCTCCCCCTGCTGGTCACTCCCAGTGCGCATTCCCACGGGCTGTGCAATTGAGCAGTGTTGGTGGTGGTCAGGTCCTAAATCAAGAATCATTTGCGTCCTAGCAGGGATACCATTGCCTTAAACGTTGGGGCTTCTTTTTTGTACTTCGTGAAATGAAAATGGTAAGAGTCGGGCGGTCATCTCAGCATTCGAGAGGCTGAGGCAGGAAGATGGCCTGGAGTTCAAGACCATCTTGGGGTAGTGAGTTTAAAGTCAGGCTGTATTACACAGCCAGCCCCTGCCTCTCTCTCTCTCTCACACACTCTGATTTGCAGAGTGAGAGTCTGGCACCATGCTCGGTGGGAAGCATGGGCATAGCCTGGTTCCTGACAGCAGATGACAGCTGTAAAGTCTTCTTTGCTTAGCTGTTCCCCTTCCCCGTCTCAATTGAAGCTATGACCAGAAACAGGATTGGAGAACTTTCTTGTTTTTCGCTGAGAGAACAAGGGGAGGCTCCTGTCCCAGGGTGAGGTGAACACACCTCAGTCTCAAAATAAAGCTAAAAAGAAGCTGTTTCATTTAAAAAAAAAAAAAAGGAAATACAATATATGGTTCAATAAATAGAAAAAAAGTTACAAAATGATGCCACCTTCCTTATTATACAAGCGTGGAGAAAGGCAGGAGTGGAGTCGGGGCACTCTCCTCCTCCCGGTCCACAGCAAGGCAGGAGGAGGAGGCCAGGGAGCCGTGGTGGGGCCTCGATGAGCACAGAAGGGAGGCCGGCAGGAGAGAAATATGCATCAATGAGAGGAGGGCTGAAGCCAGAGATGGGGAGACTGAGACAAAGGTGGACCTGGAGCCCCTCCCATCCATATGAGGTCCCCTGGCTCTCTCGTGCCACTGTCACCATGCTTGGTGGGCAGCATGGGCACTGCCCGGTTCCTGAGTTGTCTGTCCAGTGCTTAGTGGGGGAGGGCAGTGACAACCCCAGACCCAGCCTCCCGGGGACCCTAGTGCCCAAGGGGTCCTGGCTGGACAGGGGCTGCGGGTGAGGTATGTGGCTGAGGCCTAAGGCCTCGGGAGACCCTCCAGGTGGGGGTGGGGCAGCCTGGGCGGAGTCAGGGCAGCGCATGGGGCCGGAGCAGTGGGAGCACGGAAGGGAGTCCAGCTGCCCTCTATGAAGGCCCCTGGCCACGCAGTGGGAGCCAGAGCCTGTGCTGCACTGCCCAGGACCAGGTTCGAGCCTGGCATGGGGATGGGGTGCTTGCCTACTGCCCCTGGGGTGCTCAAGGCCAAGGTGGGCCTTGCCAGGCAGCTGCCCAAGCACACAGCTCCTTCTAGGCATGTGGGTGGTGGGATGGCTTCTGCTCCTGTGTCCTGCACACCCCTCCCCTCTCCTTCCCTGACTTAATACTGGCTCGGCCCTCTGCAGAGCCCTGCGGGCCACAAGGAGGCAGGGCCTGGGGATCCCGCCGGCTGTGTCCCTGGTCACCACTGACGTCTCAGCCGAAACGCTCCCGCACCAACAGCATCAGCTTCTTCTTGCCTTTGTAGGTCTGTTTGATGTTCTCCAGGAACTGGGTGAACTGCAGGTGCCCGTCTGGCGCCAACAGGAAGGTCTCTCGGGCCTTACCCAGGAACTCGATGAAGTCGCCATAGTGTCGTGGGCTGATGTGAGTGAGGCGTGAGTGGCTGGTGGTGATGTAGGCGGCGACAGCGGCATCCAGGAGCTGGCACAGAGGCGCCCGGTCAGTGCCCAGTGGCTTGGCGGCCCGGCGGGACCCCAGAGGGCCGAGGCCCGGGGCTGAGAGTGTCCAGCGGCGCAGGATGTCAGACAGCATCGGGGCGCAGTGGATGCTGCGGATGATGAGGGGGACAATGGCGGAGAGCTCGTGACGGCCCAGCGAGTGGCTGAGGGAGCAGGCCCACAGCACGTCGTTGACGGCCGGGTGGCTGTCCTGGTTGAAGGCGATGCTGAGCTGTGCCAGGGCCAGTGTGGCCAGCTTGTAGGCACGCAGTGGCAGACCGCGGTGCTCCATGTAGCGGGCCACCGTGAAGAGGTGTGTGTGGCCCAGGCCGCTGGCTGCTGCGTCCAGCACAATCTGGTAGGCAGCCTCAAACGCAGCGTGGTTCTTCTCACACAGGGTCAGGGCGGGGAGGGCACAGTTCTGAGGGTCTTTCATGGCGCACTGCAAAGCCAGGGTGCGGGCGCAGGTCCAGAGCTCCTCGCGCTGTGGTGTGTCCAGCTGCAGCCGCAGCAGTGTGGCATGCGTGGTGCCCGTCACTGCTACGATGGTGGCCGCCTCCACCGGTGTGAACAGGGAGTACCAGTTCTGCATGATGTTCATCAGTGCCTGGGGACCTGGGGGGCAGGGGAGAGAAAGGACTCAGGTGGAAGCGGGGTCTACAGAGTCACTAGGGTGTCCCCCACACCGCACACCAGCTAGGGCTCCGGACATACTCCTGCCTCTGCAGCTTCTTTGGGGAGCGGGTACTGTGGATCGAAGCCAAGGCATTCAAAATGATCTTTTTGAATGTCTTGCTAAGTTGCCTATGCTGGGCTTGATCTTGGGATCAGACTGCCTCAGCTTCCCGATACGCTACCACACCTGCCTAGGAAACTTTTTTTACCTTTGCAAAGAAGCAGGGGGCAGTAGGACTGGGTGAGGGGCCAGTATGTGGGGACTTTTTCCTTTTCTCTTTTTTTTTTGAGACAGGGTCTCACTTTGTAGTTCAGGCTGGCCCTACATTCAGCCTTGAACTCTCAGCAATCCTCCTGCCTCTGCCTCCCAAATGCTGGGATTACAGCGTGAGTCACCATGCCCGGCACTGTGATATGGGGTAACTGGAATTGAACTTGGGACCCTGCACTTGCCAGGCTGATGCTGGAACCACTGAGCTAAATCCCCGGCCCATTCCCTTTTTCTTCCCAAAGCTGCTACAGCCTAGATGGCCTTTGTCCACCTCCATCTCCCCTGCCGGCCACCTCCTCCCTGCCTGGTCCCGAGTGCAGGCTGTGACCAAAGGTCTCCGCTCTTCCCAGCGGCACCTGAAGAACCAGAGCAGGTGACTGACTACGTGTCCTCTGGGCCTCTCACCGATCTCTGTGGCACAGCCGACCAGCCAGCGCACCATCTCTCTCCGGCGCCATGTCATTGTGTTCAGAGTCATGCGCATGACCTGCAGGGTAAGAAGCAAGAGAAGGAATCTCAAGAGTGTGGGTTGGAAGAAAGAGCTGAATACCCGGGTATTCTAGAGATGGGCAGGCTAGTGCGCACCTGTGATCCAAGCTATTTGGAAGGCTGAGGGAGGAGGATCAGAAGTTGGCCTGGGAACTTACTGAGACCCTGCCTCAACATTTAAAAAAACTTCAAGGGCTGGCGATTTAGCTAAGTGGTCCCAGCTCTGCCTTGCAAGTACAAGGTCGGGGTTCAATCCCTGGTAACCACATACAACCGTGCAGGCATGGTGGCTCATACCTGTAATCCCAGTACTCAGGACGCAGAGGCAGGAGGATTGCTGAGTTCAAGGCTGTTTTTTTGAGACAGGGACTAGCTTTGAAGTTCAGGCTGACCCTGAAATCCCTATGTAGCCCAAACTGACCTTGAACTCATGGCAGTCCTTCTCCCTCTGCCTCTCAAATGCAGGGATTACAGGCGTGAACCACCACACCCAGCTTCCTTTTTTGTGGTGCTGGAGATAAACCCACAGGTGCTTTGCCAAGGAGCAAGCACTCCAAAGAGCTGTTCTTTCAAGGCTCCACCCCTCGGCAAAGCCTCCCTCCCTTACCGCCTCCCTCAGGTCACTCCCCCAACCGAGAACCTTATTGGCAGTTCAGCCCCACACTCATCTTAAATCCCACCACCACCAACAGCCCTAAACCAATTAAACACAACCCCAGACCTAACCCTGAACCAATAGCACACAGTCCTTGCCCCAGGCTCTTCTTCCCAGTGCTGAGAATGAAACCCAGGGCCCCAGGCACCCTGGAAAAGAGCGACGCTGAGTCACACTTCCAACACATTTATTTTTTGCTACGGGGATTGAATTCAGACCTCGCGCTTGCCAGGCAGGCGCTCTGCCGCTGAGCTAAATCCCGGCCCCCAGCTTATTTTTGAGAGTGTCTTGCCAAGTTGCGTGGGCTGGCCTAAAGCTTGCATTCCTCCCGTCCCAGCACCTTGAGTGGGTGGGATCTCAGGAGTGTGCTACTTGGCTTGTTGCAGTGTTTGTTTTATGCATGTTAGGGATTTAACTCAGGGTCTTGCAGATATCTGCTCTGTGAACCTTTACTCCCCAGGCTACTGCCAATCAAACCCACCCAAGGCGGAGCTCCCGCAGGCCCCACCCAGAGGCGGAACAGGAGCAGCCCCGCCCCGGGCTCACCTGCAGGCCCAGCTCCAGCGCGATTCCCAGTAGTGTGGTGTCTGGGGGCGCGCTGGCCGGAGTAGCTGTCTTGCACGCATCCTGAGCCAGCTTGAAGAGCAGAGCTGGGGAGTGGATATTCTGCTGGATGGAAGCCAGGACCGCGTGCAGCCACTTGGGGTCTCCTGCGGTGGAGGGCACGATTGGGTCCCCCCTCCCCCTCCCCTGCTCCCCTGCCCCTCAGCACATTTGAGTGTAGGGGGGACTAACTCTGTTCCAGTACAAGGAGGCTAGCAGGGCCTCTCGCTGTCAATGGCAACCGTTCCGGACCTGGAATGACAGGGCTCAAACCCTGTTCCGCCACTCACTCTACTGTCTGTGCCTTGGCTGCTGTGCCCATAAACTGGGAGAGACTGAGGCAGCGCCCATGGGCTGGGCACAAACTTGGACGAGCTGCAGTACAACTGCGCTATACAGACATTGACTTCTTTCCCTTTCTTTTGATGCTAGGGATCAAACTCAAAGTCTTTCCCATGTTCGCCACGTGATCTCTGCCAGGTATGGAGCAGGTCTAACGTAGTGACTGAACCTCAAAATGAAAAGTAAAAATGTCTAGGGATAGAGCTTGGTGTGAAGCACCTGGCTTCAATCCCCAGTGCCACCAGAAAAAATCCCCAAACAAACCCAAGCCATACCATACTCAAAGCCATGAGCCATGACCCTGAGCCATACTCCCAGCCCATGTGTGGGGTCCACACCTCTATTTCCTCTTCTGTTGCTCTGGCCTCTGGTTCCTGAAGCACATCAGATTATGACTGGCCCCAGGGCCCTTGCACTGACGCGCTCCTTCTACCTTATTTTATTTCCTTTGTCTCCCAGCCTCCCTGCTCGTGAAGACAAGGAACAGGCAGCCCCCCACCAGAAGCCAACCCTGTTGGCAACCTAACCTCAGCACCTACAACTATGGAAAAATAAACTTCTGGTCAGGAATGATGGCAAATGCCTGTCATTGCAGCACTCAGGACGCTGAGACAGGGGAGTCACTGCCAGTTCAAAGCCTGCCGGGAGACAGTGTTTGAGTTTGAGGCCAGCTTAGACTGCATAGTCCTTGTCTCAAAAAACAAAGAGAGGCGCTGGGGATTTAGCTCAGTGGTTCCAGCACCTGTCTTGCGAGCGTAAGGGCCTGGGTTCCATCCCCGGAAACCACATACAACAATACTGGGTGTGGAAACTCACACTCGCCAGCAATCAGTACCACATATCACAGTGCCGTAGTGTGGTGGCTCATGGCTGTCATCCCAGCACTCGGGAGGCAGAGGCAGGAGGATTGCTGTGATGTGAGTTGAGGCTGAGCTCAAGGCCAGCCTGAACTACAAAAGTGAGACCCTGTCTCAAAAAAAAACCCCACAAACAAATAAATTTCTATTGTTGAAGTTGCCCAAGCTGATCAAGACCTCTGATATCTGAGGAGTTCTGCCCTTATTACAGTGTGTAGTAATTAATCTATTTTTTTTTTTTTTGAGACAGGGTCTCGCTTTGTAGTTCAAACTGGCCCTGAGCTCAGCCTCCAACTCATATCACAGCAATCCTCCTGCCTCTGCCTCCCAAGTGCTGGGATGACAGACGTGAGCCACCACGCCCGGCATTGTGGTATGTGGTACTGACTGCTGCTGGGCATGAGTCTCCATGTCCAGTATTGTTATGTGGTTATCGGGGATCGAACCCAGGTCCTTGCGCTTGCAAGACAGGCGCCGGAACCACTGAGCTAACTCTCCGGCCCCCTTAATCTATTTATTTAATCTGTGGTACTGGGGATCAGACCCAGAGCCTTTACACTGAGCTACATCCCCAGCCAGTTTTCACCCCGAGACGGGGCCTTGCTAATTTGCTCAGTCACTTAGGCTGGGCCTGGACTTCCACTCCTGCCTCAGCCTCCTGGAGTGCTGGCGTCACAGGCCGGCTTCACTCTCAGGCCCTCACTTGATACCTGCTAGCCGAGCATGTGGGGGCCAGCACCACCAGAAAGATAAACAGTCTCTCTCCTGGCTCCTCATGTCCTCCCACATGCCAGGAAGTCAGGGACAGTCTTACTGCTGAGAGCGCTGGGCACACCAGGAAGTGCCCAGGACGCATGGGTGGCCACAGTGCGTGGGGGGGGGGGGACAGGCAGGGCAGGCGCACTATCCTCACCCTTGGCGGCTGTGAGCATGGTGGATGCCAGCTCACACTGACGTGTCTCCAGGTGGCCCAGGATGAACCAGCGGGGAAAGCGGCTGCTCATGATGGGGTCCAGCGGGGTGGGGTGAGGGTCTCCAGCCGGAAATGCTGTCTCCAGGACGGGCAGCCTGGTGAGGGCAGAGCAGGCCTCAGTGAGGGAAGCCCGGCCCAGCCTTCCTGCTGGGCCACAGCCTCCCAGTGCTGGTTTCTCAGGCAGAGCCGGGTCAGGATGGTTGTCGCTGTATCGGGCCTGGTGGCGCACGGCCCCATCCTAGCAACTCAGAGGGTGACGCAGGAGGCCAGGTTTGAGGCTAGCCTGGACACCAGGCAGGACTTAGTCACAACACACAGTAAAAGCGCCAGGGGACAGCTCAGTGGTAGCACTTGCTTGGTGGCAGGCGCAGTACCACTGAGCTAAATCCCCAGCTGGCAGCGCTTGCTACCACGTGTGAGGCCTTGGGGTTTATCTCCAGTGAGGTGGGAACAAAAGGGAGACAGAGAATGTTGGGGAGATGTGGAGAAAAAGGGAACCTTAGTTACTGTTAGTGCGAAGGCAAATTAGTATAGCCACTGTGCAAAATGGCACAGAGGAGACTCAAAAAAACTAAAAATAGCTGGGAGTGGTGCTGCACGTCTGTAATTGTAGTATTGTGGGAGGCTAAGGCAGGGGGGTCATAGCTCCAGTCTAGCCTGGGAAATGTACTGAGAGCCTGTCTCAAAATAAAAACGACAAAAAGCTGGAGATGTCGCTCAGCACAGAAGTCCCGGGTTCAAGCCCCAGACCCAAGAAAGAAACTAAAAAGAGAACTGGCATATGATCAGCAGTACCACTGCTGGAAAGAACACTGGTATGTCAGAAAGATGCCAGCAGGGGCCAGGGATTTAGCTCAGTGCAAGCGCAAGGTCCCAGTCCTACCCCGGTAACCACATACCACAATGCTGGGTGTGGGGACTCATGCCCACTAGCAATCAGTACCACACAGCACAATGCCGGGCATGGTGGCTCACGCTTGTAATCCCAGCACTTGGGAGGCAGAGGCAGGAGGACTGCTGTGAGTTCGAGGCTAGCCTGGGTTATACAGTGAGCTTGGAACCAGCCTGAACTACAAAGCGAGACCCTATCTCAAAAAAAAAGACATCAGCACTCCAGTGTTTGCAACAGAACCATTCACGATGGCCATGACAGTGTTCATGCATGTATCAGGAAACTTAGGTGGGAACGAGTACTACTCAACCACAAATACGAGCAATCTCGCTGCTTGGAGTTCCTGTGTTAAGTAAAATAAACCAGGCACAAAACACAGATACTGCATTTTCCCTTCCACGGGAAGCCAAAAAATTTGATCTTAGCTGGGTGGAGTGGCTTTTACCTGTGATCCCAGCATTGGAGGAGGCTGAGGCAGGAGGACTGCCAGCCCCAGCCCAGCCTGGAGAACTCAAATGAGCAGAAGGCACTGGGCTTGCCATGCCAAGCCCTTCCCCTCAGGCACCGCCTGACCTGTTCTCCTCAGCATGTGGCAAACACACCCGGCCTCACCCCGGGCAGGGCCTCTGCGCTGCTGTTCCTCCGCAACCTGGGTACTCTTCTCAGGATTTTCTCAAGTATTTTCAGGGCACCGTCCTGAAGTCCCTGCCACACGGGGAACCACCACTTCCCGCCTGAGAGGCTGCTCCTCTCTGCGGCCCTCCCCTCCTACGCCACTAGTGGCCTCTTGCCGGCAACACAGTTCACCCGTTCATTTATTCACTGTCTGGCGCTCCCTACAATGTCAGCTCCACCAGGCATTTAGGAGAGCCAGAACAATGCCTTGTGTGTGACAGGTAAACAAGTGTTTGTTGAATGACTCAGCCACCCCTGTGTACAATTAGCCAGCTCCCGGTACAGTCAGTCATCTCTTAGATTCTCTAGAGGATTGGTTCCAGGACACCCCGGATTCCAAAATCTGTTAATGACTACTTACCTTCTGTAAATTGTATGGTGTCAGGTGACATCCTAGCACTTCAGAGGCTGAGGCAGGAGGAGAGTTGGCCACAAGTTTAAGGCCAGCCTAAACTACATAGTGAGACTATTTCTCAAGAAAACAAAATCCCAAAATGTTTTGGAATTTGCCTAAAACCTATATAATTCTCCCATAGACTTGTGATCCTCTCTCGATGACTTAGAATACATGATCCAATATACATGCAAGGGGAATGGTGGTTAAAGGGTGTTAATTCCATTAAGGAATTTGACAAGGAAAAATGTAATTGTCAGTACATACACAACTGTCCTTTTTCTTTGGAATAAGAGATGGAAGATAGGGCCTTTCTATCTCCAAGCTATACCCCGAGTCTGTCTGTATTTTGAGACAGGTCCCACCAAGTGGCTGTGTTGCCCAGGCTGGGCTGAAACCTGCAGTCCGCCTGCCTCAGCCTCCCCAGCGCTGGCAGGCCAGGTGTGTGCCACCATACTCCACCTTCCAACGTTCTTGACTGTAACTTGATTTAACTCACAGACATTGGTGGCTGACAGTACCTTCAGTTTGTGTCCAGAAAGTTATCTGACCACACTGGGTATAATTAACAGCACAGAACAGGGGTGAAGACTGTTTTGGTTCCAAACACTCCCTATATTTCTTTGCTGCATTACCGTGAAAGGCACCTTGAGCTTGTCATGCGTAAACTGGGAGGTAAATATACTCTACAGACAACACGGGTCAGATGAGTTTTCTGCAGAAGGCTGGGTGGCCACCAGTTCTGGCACTGCAGGCTATTCGATCCCTGTCACAACGACGTGACTGTTGTTGCACAAGAGCAGCTATACTTAAAACCCACGGAAGTGTGGGTTGTTGGGTACCAGTAACACTTCATTTCTGGGCACTGAAATCTGAATTTCATGTATATTTCATGTGTCAAAAAGTATTCCTTTGGGGCTGGGGATTTAACTCAGTGGTTCCAGCAACTGCCTGGCAAGGTCAAGGTCCCAGGTTTGATCCCTGGTAACCACACACCACAATGCCAGGTGTGGTGACTCAACACCTGTAATCCCAGCACTTGGGAGACAGAGGCAGGCGGATTGCCGAGAGATGGAGGCTGGCCTGGGCTACACAGTGAGTTCAGGGCCAGCCTGAACTACAGACACCCCATCTCAAAAATAACAAAACAATTTTTTGATTCTTTCACTCATTCAAAAATAGAAAGGCTGGGGGCCAGGGATTTAGCTCACTGGTTCCGGCACCTGTCTTGCAAGCAGAAGTGCCTGGGTTCCATCCCGGTAACCACATACAATGCTGGACTTGGTGGCTCACGCCTGTCGTCCCAGCACTCAGGAAGCAGAGGCAGGAGGATTGCTGTGATGTGACTTTGAGGCTGAGCTCAGGGCCAGCTGAACTATAAAGTGAGACCCTGTCTCAAAAATAAATATATAAATAAAACTAAATAAAAGCTGGGAGCAGAGTTGTGCAGGAGGAGTGTGCTGGGTCCATAAAATATAAAAACCACTTTTCTAGGTGTTAGGGCTGGTATCCAGGTCTTCGCGCACACTAGGCAAGTGTCCACCACTGAGCTACCCTGCAGCCTGAAACCCAGCTGCCAACATCCATCAAGGTTTGCAGCAAGCTCCTCTCTCACCGGAAGCAGTAAACTGCTCATTTCCAAAGGCCGGGCGGGGGTGAGCTAACCCTGCCTTGAAGGACAAGTCTGTGTCCCTTTTGAATTCCGTGGCAAGGGATGTTCCCCAAGTTCAACATCTCATTACACACTTCCATTCCTAAGGAGGAGCCCGGGACACAGATGCCTGGGGGAGGCGGCTGCTGTTAGGTAGCCAGGCTGTGAGTCCCCCAGAGGATGGGCCTGCCCGCCCTGCTGCCACCCTGGCCCGGATTGTGTCCCTTTCCCCTACTCCCGTCCTCACCTCATGGCACGGAGTGCAAGGCGGTAGGCCAGCTCGGGGTCGTGGGGCAGTAGCGCGCTGAACAGGTAGCGGGCACAGGTATGCATGGGCACGCTCTCCCTGAAGAGCACCTCCCCGAAGCCGCTGAAGGGGCCGCCTACAGGCACAGTCTGAGCTCAGCACCTAGGGATGGGGCAGCCTCCCCATCAAATCTCCCCAGACCTCAGGACCCAGGTGGAGGCTGCGCTGGATGGGACAGGTCCCAGACACGGGCCGAGGGTGGGAACGGAGACAAATGCTGGACAATCCAAAGAAGAGTCCCCTGGCACCTGGAGGTGGGGGGTGGAATCAGGTGCAGTGCGGGCCTGCCTCTAGAGCTCAGAACAAGCGCGGTCCCACCAGGACTGGAGGGGGCGGCACCAAATAACTCCCCCAATAACCGGGTGGCAACTCATAACAAGCCAATAGCTTCAGACAGTGGGCGGAGCCAGGAGGCGCAGGGGCAGTGCCTACATTGTCCGATTAGCCCACTGGCTCCAAACTGGCAAAGGGCGGGGCCTCACCATTTAAAGCATTTATAGCTGGCCTTCCGGGTGGGACTGAGAACTGGCTCTCCGAGTTGACAGTAAGGCTCAGGAGGCAAAGCTGGGGGGTATTTAGGGCCTCATCATCCACAGCAGTTATGGCTTCCAGTACCTGCTAGGAGCAGGACTACGCGGGCAATGAAGCACAGGGGGCGGGGGCCTCACCTTCCAGCAGCAGCCCGGCCTGCTTGCGGAGCACCTGTACCAGCCTGTCGTCCAAATCCACATCTTCCAGAAGAGCAAGCAGCTGCTCTTCGTTGCGCACCACCTTGTCCTGGGCATACAGACCTTCGGGCAAGGGCCGCTGTTGCCCCAGCCCCAGCAGTGCCACTTCCAGTGCCAGCGCCAGATAAGACTCCCCGGGGCTCCCGGGCACCGGCACGTGCTGGTAGACTGCCTTCCGTTTCTCGCTGCCTGAGTCTGAGGGAAGACAGGACCAGGGCTGCTAAAGGCTGAAGCATTCCTTGGGAACCAGTGGCCCTTGGCCCCAAGCACTGAGTGGGAGCAGGGAGGGCTGGGTGTACCCCAAATCTCTGAGGGTTGGGTTCCTCCTAGCGAGGCTCGGCCTAGTGTGGCCTTTTTCAGTAGAGTCTTAGTTAGGTGAGGGGCGTGGCCAGCCCCCCCCCCCCCCCCCCCCGCTGTCTTCAAGGATGCTGCCTCAGGGGCGGGGCTGACATGGGGGATGGTCTTTCCCTTCCTAGTCCCTCAAGGTGGGTACCTGGGTAGAGTCGCAGGGCCTCCTCCTCCAGGCGACAGGGCTCCAAGAGCGCCCTGCTGAGGCAGCCAATAGGATCCAGTGGGTGGCCCACCCAGCCTTCCGTGTTGGTGATGCAGGTGATACCTTTCTGCAGCAGCTCTGCAGTTTAAAAGGGGGCTGGAGTCCTGCCAACGCGTACAAGGGCCGCGTTCGCTTCCTGAGCCCTGTGCCACCAGCAGTGCACTCGGAGGCTGTGGTCTTTGGCCCAGCAGTAATCTTTGTCTGGGATGGCACTGCCGGCTCAGGCAGGCAGGACACAGGGAGCACACTACGGCTTCCACAGGTCCCCTCTGGTCCTCAGAACTGACATCTCGCTGCGACCAGGCCCAGACAGCTTTCAGAGTCTCTGACCGATCTGAGGTCGCCTCCTCCATGCTGAGCAAGTGCCCTCTCCCTCGGGGATCCTGTCTGTGCTGTTTTCTGGGCTCCCCACATTTTTCTATTCACTGCTTCTTCTGGGGAACTCTGCATGCCTGGCAAACTCCACATTCCTGAGCTCCATGCCAACAGGCTTCTGATCATTCTTGAAATCGTCTGCAAAGCTGGTCACCCCCTGGGTCCATACCCCGGAGTGGCCTGAAGCTGGCACTCCCTCAACCACAGGGGCCGGTGGCTCAGAAACTACACTTCCCTGACTCCGGAGGAGCCAGGGTGCAGACATGAAGTTTGGCCAGCAAATTCTGGCGTTCCTTTGGAAGCTAGAGTCTCCCCACCACCAACTCTCAGGATTGCAGTCTGCTGTTGGTAGCCATGTGTCATAACCCTTGTGCTTTACAGTAGCTTTTGTCTCTTTTGCAGAGCTGGGGTTGGAACCCAGAGCATCCTGGTGAAGCATGCTAAGTTATAACCACATAGATATATATATATATATATATATATATGTGTGTGTGTGTGTGTGTGTGTGTGTGTGTGATCCTCCTGCCTCAGCCTCCCAATCCTCAATCCTTGTGTTATGTTCCTTTCGGAACAAGATACCTCAGTGGCTGTTCTCCTGACCCTGGGTTGGCTCCTTCCCTGCGCCCCGGGACATGCATAGAGGACTGGTACCCACCTTTCTTCTGCTGCTGGTACATCTCAAGCTGGTGCCGCCACTGCAGCCGGAGGGTGTTGACGATGGCGCCGGCCAGCCGCAGTGCCTTGCAGGGATACCCGTGGGCACGCAGAGTGTCCACCCGGGCGCAGGCGATGGGGAAGGGTTCACCTAGCCAGAGTGGGCGGCACTGTGGGTCAAAGTCCGGCTTGTCACCCCTGGTGCTGCCTGTGAAGCTGGGGCTGGGGGAGTCGCTGGCCAGGATCCTCTGGAGGTGGGTGTCCTTCCAGTGCATTGCCCCGGCCTGCAGGGCACGGGCAAATACGGTGTGACGGGAACGGGTGGCAGTCACCTCCGCCTCTCCTTGCCGGGGGCCTGTGGGAGAGGCACCCGAGGTGGTCTAGTGTGGGTGCCCAGCTGCGACCACGCTTTCCACCCAGCTCCGACCTGGATTAGACCCTGGGCAGAGCCCTCGGCACCATTCACTTCCCGGTCCTCAGAGCAGCCCTTGGAGGTGTGGGTGAGTGCGGGTGGCATCCCCAACCCTGTCCACGGGAGACCAACTGAGGCTGAGTAGCTGTGTGTCTCTTTCTCCCTCTGCTTTCTCATCACTCTCTCTCTTCTTGTTCCAGTCTGCCTTCCCCTCTCACTGTCTCTTTACCCGTTTCTCTTCATTATTTCACATATTAACTGTGTGACTCTCCCTGTCCTTGACTCTCTCTCTGTCCTCTTTCTGCCTGGACAGCCAAGAAGAAACTGAGCCAGAAGAGCAGCCAAGGCTGCGACGGCCCTAAGAATCGCACCTCACTCTCCTGCAGGCTGCCACAGCTCCTGCCCTCAGCATGCACTCCCTCAGCTGGGAGGACTACCAATGGCTTGGCCTTCTTTTTTCTCCCTCCTTTCTCTCCTGGGACAGAATGCCATGACGGCAAGTAGGGTCACAGTCAGGGGGTATAGTTTTGTCGGGGAGAGGTGGTAAGGTCCATCCTACCTGGGCTGGGGGCTGCCATGGGCTGCAGGCTGGGGCCATCAAAGGAGTAGTTGCCCTCTTCCAGCGGGCACACGTCCAGTTTGTCCCACGTGCCCAACAGCTGGAGCCAGCCCGCTTGCTCCTCTGGCTTACAGTGGGGACTCAGAATGACGCAGACCCACAGGGCACCTGGGGGCACAGAGAGGTCAGGACGAGGGCGGGAGGGGGCCGCACACAGCACAGTGGGTCCTGTATGCTGCCACCATGCTCCCGATCCGGATCTGGACCCTCCGAAGTTGCAGTTAATACACTCCTGGGTAAGGAAACTGAGGGGCAAGGAGAAAACAGTGCTGTCCAAGGTCATTCATTTTTTTGGTACTGGAAATCAAACTTGAGATCTTGTGCTTGCAAGGCAGGTGCCAGAACCACTGAGCTAAATCCCTGGCCCTGTCCAAGTCGTTCTGCTTTTATGTTAGAAGTCAGGATACATATGGTGGCACACACTTGTCATCCCATTACTTAGGAGGCTGAGGCAGGAGGGTCACAAGTTTGAGCCCAGCTTAGTCAACTCAGCAACTTAGGGAGAACTTGTCTGAAAATAAAGTAAATAAAAAGCCGAATGCAAACATCTTGTATTCTATCTCCCCACCACCAACACAATGTGTATATGAAACTAGGTACACATAATAAAAAAACGAAGTATAAAGCAAAACAAAAAGAAAACCAGGTAGAGCAGCATTCACTTGTAATCCCGATGACTGGAGAGGCTGAGGCAGGAGGATTACGTTGGAACTCAGCCTGGGATATTAAGTGAGACCCTGTCTCCAAATGAAGTAGAACAGCTACGGAGAGAGGTAGCTCAGTGACACAACACCCGTGGGTTCCTTCTCCAGGACTAGGAAAAGGATGTGTGCTGGCTGGTTGTGAATCCCATGCCACTTTACACAGGGTACTCATCCATTCACACCTTCCCTGCTCCTGAATGGGTGGGAGTTTCAGATCCAATTCGCCATGGAAACCGAGAAAGGAGTGCAGAGTATTTTTTGTTTTGAATAGGGTCTCGCTATGCATTGCAGACCAGCCTTGAACACACTACGTGGCCTAAGCTGGACCTTGTGATGCTCCTGTCTCAGCCTCTGGAGTGTTGGTTTGATATATGCGCCATGGTGCTCTGCTCAGTGAGTAGTATTTCACCAGGTGTTTTCCCAACCATCTGTGGCACCCTAGCGGGACCTCAGAGAGTGTCCTCGAGTGACAGAGGGAGGGCTCAGGGACTGGACCCTCACACCCAGGCCTTACCCAGCTCATCCCACAGCTGCCGACACTTGTCAGTCATGCCGGCACCCTGCTGCCGCCACAGTGCCAGGCGCGGATCCTGCAGGAACTGCTGGGTCATAAGGATGAGCATGCGAGCCCCATTGGAGTCGCGCATGCGCAGCATCTCTCGCACCTGCGCAGAGGGTGGCAGTGTGAAGAGAGGGCGGGGCCCGGGTCTGGGAGCGCCCCCTTCGGGCCCCACCGCACCTTGCTGAACATGGAGCGCAGCTGCTGGCTGGCCCCATAGTAGCCGCCGTTGGACAGCAGCTGCTTCACCTGCTCCTGGATCTGCTCCTCGTCCAGGTGCCAGCAGTTGGCATCCTCGATGCTTGCACCTGCTGTAGGGTCTGGGGCGCCTGGGAAATGGGAAGGGAGAAGCTCAGGTCAGGGAGGGGCGGGAAGGGGCTGGAGTACAGTGAGCCGCGCCACCTGTTGGTTCAACGCCCCCTATCTGTCTATCCCCAACCATCCACCTACCCATCATCTTTCTATTGTCTCTTTCCATGGCCACCGTTGCTCTGTGGATCCTTCCGTCCATCCACCCGTGCATTCATCTACCTACCTACCCATCCATCAGTCCCTTCTATTCATCCACCCACCCACCCCTGCATGCCTCACACCCCAAATACTACCAGCTTCCCTTATCCATTCCCCACTCCCCCTTGTTCACTGATTGAAACACTACACATGCATCTACCTACCGACTCACCCCGCTCCCAACACCCGCTACTCCATCTACTCACCCAGAACAGCCCACCCACCTGCTGGTCTAGATCCACTGTCTTTCCCCACAAGCTCCCCCATGCTTTCGTCCCTTCTATGTAACCACCTCCCCTATTAGGCCACCACCTGCCCTATCCGTCATTGCCACACATCCCACTGACCTATCCACCTACTCTTCCATTCCTCTTTGCCAAACACATAGATTAACTACTCAAAATGCCCACCACCCCATCCACACACCCTACACAAAACACTCGCCTGCTCTGCCCATGCACCGGGTCAACCCGCACTTAAGAGCCTCTGAGGTGCCACCCACTCATCCCCTCTGTGCACCCACTGGTTCCTCCATCCTTTTCCCAACCTCACTGGTCCAACAACATGTGTCCACTCACTGCCCAGTCAAAGCCATCCCCTGCCCCATCATCTCCACTTTGAGTCACATCAACCTCCATCTACCTACTTTCCTACACCCTCTCTGCCTTCCACCTCCCACGTGCAGGCACAGCCACTCTGGGGTACTTCCCTCCTGGCTCTGCCCTCTGCCTGTTGCCCAATCCTTCCACCCTTTACTCGGGACTGTGGCTCAAATCCAGGGCTTTGCACATACCAGCCAAGCACTGTACCACGGACCTCCCCCCTCAGCCCGTTTTATTTATTTATTTTTTTGAGACAGGGTCTCCTTTTGTAGTTCAGACTGGCCCTAAACTCAGCCTTGAACTCACAGCAATCCTCCTGCCTCTGCCTCCCGAGTGCTGGGATTACAGGTGTGAGCCACCATGCCTGGCACTGTGGTATGTGGTTCTGATTGCTGGTGGGTGTGTGTCTCCACACCCAGTATTATTGTATGTGGTTACCAAGGATTGAACCCCAGCCCTTTCACTTGCAAGACAGGTACTGGAACCACTGAGCTAAATCCCTGGCCCAGCCCTTTTTTTTTATTACTTTAAAAAATTTTCACAGAGGGTCTCATTAAATCGTTAAATTTTCATTGAGGTTAGGCTCAAACTTGACCTCTCCTGGCTTCAACTTCCTGAGCAGGTGGGATTACAGGTGTGTACCACAGCGCCCAGCCCTGTCACCTGATTTCTGGCCACTCATCCACCCTGGGGCCAAAGAACATCCAGGACATGCCACTCACAAGGTCTGCACATCCAGGGCACTGAAGATTCCATGCTAAGTGCCTGGCACACAAGACACGACTGGCCATGGCCCCAGGCTCCCTTACCATGCACCAGGTTGATCTCGGAGCCCAGCAGCAGGACCTCATCGGCCAAGCGCTGGGCAGTGGGCAGCACCTCGGTGTGGTGGGCGCTGATGAGGTACTGCACGAACTTCTGCAGCTGGTCGCGGTTCATCTGGGACAGCGTCTCAGAGATGGGCAGCCTCAGCTCCACCTGGTGTGCGTGGCGGATGCGGTAGAGCGACAGGGCCACCACGTGTGCACAGTAGAAGAGGTCTCGGTTGTCGCAGCTGCAGCTCACAGACGTGATCTTGCAGCGATCGAAGCTGATGGACACATGGGAGGTGTGCTCAGGCTCCCGCACGTTCCCGCTCAGGTGGAACCCTAAAACAGAGACAGGTGGCATTTATCCACCATGCCCAGCAAGGTCCAGATGCAAAGTGCAGCTTAGTAACCTAGTACAGGTCACTAAGCTTGCCAGTGCTTCAGTTTCCTCATCTGTCTGACAGAAATCACAACACCCCCCTAGTCATGAAGTTGTGATAAAGTCAGTGATCAGCTAGGCATGACGGTACATGTTTGTCATCCAGCACTATGGGAAGCTCAGGCAAGAGGGTCACAAGTTTCGGCAACTTAGCAAGACCCTCTTTCAAAACAAAAAGTTTAAAAAAAAGCGGCTGTGGATGTAGCTAAATGTAAAGGACTTGAATTCAACCCCCCACTAACAGAAAAAAGATGAGTTAATACATGACAAAGGCTTAGGACCCTGGCATCAGCTCAGGTCCCAAAGAAACCCTTGTTCTGTCTCTGACGATCAAAGCATTATTGCTCTGTGATGTTAGAGATGGGTTCTCTCAGTCCTCAGGTTACCATGGATACAGCCAGGGTGACAGGAGCCCTGAACTTCCTGGGAAGCTGCAGGGGCCTGTGACATTTCACCTCGCGGGGTGACTGGCAGACCAGGGAGATGACTCTACACCCCATCCCTCCTGGGCCCCTGAGCAGGAAGGTGTCTGCCGGGCTCATCTGACTGGTTGGGCAGCTCAGGCTGAGCCTGCGCCATGTGGCGAGAGGGCTTCCTCATACCAGGGTGGCCAAGGGCCTGTGGCTGGCTGGGTCACGGCCAGGCACAGGAGCACTGAGTTCACTGGTGTCCACGAAAGTGACCTGGTTGGGCCACGGCTAAGTTACTAAGCTGCCTAGGCTGGGCTCAAACTTTCGATTCTCCTGCCTCAGCCCCTCAGAGCACTAGGACTGCAGCCACCATGGCTGCATTGTACAACCTTTTCTCTTCTTTCCGGTTCATAACCTTCCCTCAACCCTGCTAGGCCTCACTGCCTGAAGTCGAGGGTCATTTTGCTCCTCCAATTCCAAACCTCGGCCGCATATCTTCACCCGACCCACTGCCTGAGGTCTCAGATCTCCCCTCACAGCCGACCCTCACCTTCTACACCACACTCCCACCTAAGCGCTGTGCTCTCAAGTCTGACACTGCTCCTCAGCAATGATCATACAGTTTTGTTGTTCAACTGTTTTTTGGAGACAGGGTCACTCCATGAGGTCCAGGCAGGCCTTGGACTCACTATGGAGGCCAGGCTGGCATCACACTTGATGTAATCCTTCCTCCCTCCAGCCTCCTGGGTGCTGGGATCACACACATGCACCACTGAATCCAGCTTGTTGTTTAGTCTTTTTTTTTTTTTTTTTCATTTTTTTAACTGACACAGAATGACTGTTCATATTTATGGGATATGGTGGGGTAATTCTGATACATTTATATACATAATATACGATAATCAGATCTGAGTAATTAACCTCTCTTGCTCCTGAACACTGGTCATTTCTTTGTATTTGGAAGCTCTGAACTTCTCTCTCCTAGTTCTTTGCATGTGTGTATGTGCACGTGCATGTATGTGAGCATGTGCACGCACACACGTGTGTGGTACTGGGGATTGATTCAGGGCCTCTGCCCTGAGCTCAATCTCCAAATCTTTTTTTTTTTTTTTTTTTTCGTATTTTCTATAGACATGGTCTTGATAAGTTGCCCAGCCTGGGGTCAAACCTATGATCTCCTGCCTCAGCCTCCCAGAATGCTGGGACAACAGGTATGTGACGGCACACCTGGCTTTCTGAGTTCTTCACAAAACTTGTTAACAAACCTTTGTCAACTGCAGTCACTACTCTCACTGCATGGCATCCGAAAACTCTGACCCTGCCTCTCGACTCCCTGGTGCCTGAGACTCATGCTCACCTCTGCCTTACTGCTGTGTACCCAGCTCCTACCCTACTGCCTGTCTGTGGAGCCCTGCCCTGCTCCCTGGCTCCCCACCTCTTCCCTTGCTCCCGGCTCAGGGTTGGCATCTACTGTTTCCTTCAGCTCTTACTGTGCAGCCAGGGGAGTGGGACTTGCAGCCAGAGGCCCGGGACCCTCAGTGCCTTCCCTCTGCCTAGGACCCAGGGTCAGCCTCACTCTGGCCTACGCTTGCCTGAGCCCTCCTGCCTCAATGCAGGGAGCTCTCCCCATCTAAGCCTGCTGCCTGAGGCCAAAGACAAGCCCTGAACTTCAGCACAGCACTACCTCCTAGAAGCTGGGAGTCATGGCACACACCAATCATCTCAGCTGAGAAGGCCAAGGCAGAAGGCTCCCTGAGAATTCAAGGCCAGCCTAGCCTACACTGTGAGTTCTAGGCCAACCTGGAGTTCGTAATGACACCCTGACAAAAAAATAAAACAAGCCGGGTGTGGTGGCTCACGCCTGTAATCCCAGTACTCGGGAGGCAGAGGCAAAAGGATTGCTGAGTTTGAGGCTGAGTTCAGGACCAACCTAACTTCAAAGCAAGACCTTGTCTCAAAAAGAAAGTTGGAACCTAGCCTGAGCAATTTAGGGACTCATTGAGACTCTGTCTCAAAGTTTAAAAATTCAAAAAGCTCAGGGGATATAGTTCAGTGCAGGACTCTGGTTTCAATCCCCACTACCGCAAAAACAAGAAACAGAAAACAAAAACCAAACCAAAACAAGAAACAGAACCACACCAGTATCTTGTACATGCTTCCTGGGCCTTAGACGTTAGCTAAGGCGTTAGGTCCTGCCCAGCCCGGCCTCCCTGTGGCGGGGACACCCACTCACCCACTTGGAGGACACGGTCCACAGCACCACTTTGCAGCAGCTGCAGCCCACGGGTGAAGGGCACTAGGGCGTCCTGCTCACCCTCTGCAGCCTGGTATCCGAGTGACGAATACATGCATATCTCCCTCTCGTTTTGCGGAAATGACCAGAACACGATCCGCTTCTGCACAGGCTCTGGCACCCGAGAGAACCGTGCCTCGACCTGTGGAGGGTCGTGGGTCACACGCAGCCTAGGGTTCTGCTTGTGCCATTTATACACAGTGTGACCTTGAGCAAGTCACTGGGCCTTTCTGAACCTCAGTTTCTTGTTTGTTTGTTTTTAGAGACAGGGTCTGGCTTTGTAGTTGCCTGACCTCACCATGTAGCTCACTATGGCAGTCCTTGAACTAACTCACAGCAATCCTCCTGCCTCCTGGGATTACAGGCATGAGCCGCCACGCCCGGCACTGTGGTATGTGGTTACTAGATTTGAACCAGAGACCTTGCACTTGCAAGGCAGGCACATGAACCACTGAACTAAATCCCCCAAACCTCAGTTTCTCTGAATGTAAGGCAGGGCTGTGAATGTCCACTGTCTCCCAGGGATTCAATATGCATTAGTGAAGCCAGCACTGTGGTGTGAGGTTGTAATGCCAGCTGCTTGGGAGGCTGAAACAGGAAGATCAAAAGCTCAGGGCTCGCCTGGCAAATTTATTGTGACCTCAGCTCAAACAAAAAATTAAAAGCATTAAGTAAGTGGGTGCAGCGCTTACAGTAGTGCCCTGTGCACGGTCAGCACCCTAGATCTTGCTGCTGATTTCTTTCTGCCCGAGGCGTTAGTAGAAGTTATACAAAAGTGACTAGGTTCAGAGGCCCTGGGTTCATCCCGCAGCGCCAGAGAAAAGAAGGAAGGAATGCTGGCGTGGTGGCTCTTGCCTGCAACCCCAGCACTTGGGAGGTGGAGGCAAGAGGACTGCAATGAGTTCAAAGCCAGTATGAGCTACACAGTAAGACCCTGTCTCAAAACAACAACAGCAGCAGCAGCAAGTGATTTCCCATAATTCGCATAACCTAACAATTTGGTACAACACAGAGGTCCGATAAATTTGATCGCAACCCTGGGGCTGGACCAGCCGGCACTCCCAGGACAGGCTCTGTTCCCTGCATCTTCCCCGATCCCTTCCCTGGGCTCCTGGAACAGAGACAATCTGGGTTTGCTGTTCACTGGCTGGTGACCTTGAGCAAGTTTCTCAACCTCTCTGTCCCAGTTTCCTCAAACCAGGAAGGCAACTCCCAGGGGGTTACAGAAGCGCCCAGGAGCTTTCTGAGCTTCCAGCCCAGCCATGCCAGGTCTGGCTGGTTGCACACACAAGGAAGGGCGGAGGCCTTCCTGAACCCCCTCCTGCCTAGGTTTCTGGGGGAAGTGGGGCAGCGGGTGACTGGCCGGGTGACAGTTGGCAAATGACTAAAGAGGGATTTTCCAGTCCATGAATCAGAGACGCTTTCATCCACCATAGCTCAAACCTATCAATCCTAACCTGGGAGCCTCCAAAGTCCCTCTGAAGTTAAGCATCCCTCAAGCCTGTGGGGGCTGTGTGGCTCGGGGAGTCTGGGCAGTGCTGAGGTTGGTTCCAAGGGGGCTTGAAGAACCCCAGCCCTGGGGCACCAGGGCAGAGCCCCCAGAACTAGCCCACGAGATTGGTTCGAGATCGGTTCAGGGTGCACCTGTCAGCTACCACTGGGAAGCCCGGCTCCCTCTAGAAAGGACTAGGATGGGGAGAGGGGTTGGTGGGGACCGGAAGGGGTCCTCAAGGGACAGGCAGGTCCGGGGAGAGGGCAGGAGGGCAAAGGGTGTGTCCTGAGCTGTGGTACGGAGAGATGGGGAGTCCTCCGCCAGCAGAGTAGAACAAGGGTCTGGGGGGCGAAAGCGGGGTACTGGGGGCCTAGGGTCTCAGACCTGGGGAGCTGGAGTGTCCCGGGAGATGTCTGCTTGTAGGAGTGAGGAGGGGGCAGTCGTCGTTGAGGTCAGAATGGGTTCCCTTGTGGGGGTGAGGCTGAGTGTCGGAAGCCCTAGGACTGGGGTGACAGGGCCGACCTTGGGTCTCAGGTTAAGAGGGACTTGAGAGTGATGGCATTTCTGGGGTCCCGTGGGGGGTGAGGGGTTCGGTTCTGAGCCCAGATCGCACCAGGGCCGGCAGTGGGGTCCCCAACCAGCCCATCTGTCACCTGCTCGAAGGCCCAGTTCTCGGCCACCCGCTTAGCGCTGAGGTCCAGCAGCGTCTCGGGGCGGGCCCGCCCGGTCCGGGCTTCGCGGGGCTCGGGTCCCCCGGGGCAGCCCCGGCTCCGCTTGGCCGCGAGGGGTTCCATGGCCGGGCCGGGGGGCCTGCGGGGTCGGCCGATACCCGCCGCGCTCCTCTGGCTCCGCACCCCCGGCCCGCCTTGCCGTCGTCCTGCTCGCTCGGCCACTCGGGACCTCCGTCGCACCGACCCCTGCCCCGCACCGGGCCGGCCGGTGGAGCGGCCCCTTTAAGAGTCTTCACAACAATAAAGCAGCCTCGGCCGCCGCTTTATCCTTCGCCGTCGTTCCGCCCCCAGCGCCCGTCCCTATTGGAGCCCCACCTTGGCCTCTACGATCCTCTCCCTCCATTGGTTATGTCTCCAGACCGGTCTCCCAGATGCCAGGGCTCATTAGACCACTCTGACGCCAGTCTTTCGGGTGCCTCCAATCACAGGGCGCAACGGGCGTCTGTCAATCACGGGGCGCCGGAGGCCAATTGGAGCGGGAGGACGCAGGCGGCTCAGGCCTTACGTGAAGTTTCGGGGCGGGCCCTAAGTTCATTCACAACATTCCTCCCCCGCCTCCCCGGGGCTGGACTGCGCACCCCGGGCAGCTGGGGCTTCGCCCACACACGGCTTTGTTTACTGAGGGTCGCTTCCGGGCGCCGGGTAGACCATCGGCTGAGCCTCCCGGAGTAGGGCGTCAATTTGCTGTCCACCTGCGGCGGTTACTGTGATGGGGACAACTTGGGGTCGGCGACGGGCGGTGCAGACTTCTAGTGGGATGTGGGGGACTACAGAATACGCCCAGACACAGATCTCAGCACCGGGTCCGACTAGGGGTCTTTTCTAAGTAGGTTAGGTCATGACATTTTATTTTTTGGGGGAAGGTCTCGCTAAGTAGTTCAGGTTGGTCGGGAACTCACGAGGTCCTCCAGCCTCAGCCTCTGGAGTGCTAGGATGACAGGTGTGTGCCCCAGCGCCTGGCGAAAGTTCTAGTTTTCGACCATGTCGACCTAGTAAAGTGAGCGGTTTCAAATCCCACCATGTCTGATCATTTTTCTTACTCGGCTTGTCCAGGCTGTCACCTCTGGCCTGGAAGCTGGCCGTGGTCTTCCTCACCACCCCTACCCCACCCCGTGATCCCAGAGTATCCTACCTTTCTTTCCTCATCTTTCTGCCATCGTTTATCTGTTCCCATGCTGCTAGTCTGGCTCCTCTCAGGGGCCACCGGTTACCATCAGCACCGGAACAGCACCTGGATGCAGCAGGTGCGCAGTCTGTGTCCCTTGGAATGCGCGCTCTTAGCTTTTGCTCCTGTTTACTTCAAATGACTGCGGAGCAGGACACAACGAAGCTGGCCCCTGACAGGCCTGGCTGTCTCCTCCATCTGGGAACCCCAGGTTCTTCCTCTGTGTCTTGAAGGTGCACTTCCTGGCCAGGGAGTTAGCTCAGTGGTTCCGGCGCCTGTCTTCCAAGCGCAAGCACCCGGGTTCAATCCCGGTAACCACAAACAATACTGGGAGTGGAGACTCACGCACAGCAGCAATCAGCAATCAGCACCACATAGCACAGTGCCGGGTGTGGTGGCTCACTCCTGTAATCCCAGCACTCGGGAGGCAGAGGCAGGAGGATTGCTGTGATGTGAGTTGGAGGCTGAGCTCAGGGCCAGCCTGAACTACAAAGCCAGACCCTGTCTCAAAAAAAAACCTATTTAAAAAAAAAAAAAAAGAATTTTCAAGGGCTGAGGATTTAGCTCAGTGGTTCCAGCGCCTGTCTTGGAAGTGCAAAGACCCAGGTTCGATCCCGGTTAACCACATACAATACTGGGTGTGGAGACTCACGCCCACCAGCAATCAGTACCGCATACAACAGTGCCGGGCAAGGTGGCTCACGCCTGTAATCCCAGCACTCGGGAGGCAGAGGCAGGAGGATTGCTGTGATGTGAGTTGGAGGCTGAGCTCAGGGCCAGCCTGAACCACAAAGCAAGACCCTGTCTCAAAAAAAAAAGAATTTTCAGCTGGGCCAGGGATTTATCTCAGTGGCACTGCTGTCTCTCTCACAAGGGCAAGACCCCGAGTTTGAACCTGGGTACTGAAAAAAAAAGAAAAAAAAGCCATTAATAATTTGCAGTCGTGCCAGAGCTCAGAAGGCTGAAGCAGGAGTTCAAGGTCAGCCCCCACCTCAAAAAAAAAAAAAAGTTTTATGGCTGTAAACTCATGCTTGCCATCCCAGCACTCAGGAGGCTGAGGCAAGACTGCTGTGAGTTTGAGGCCAGCCTGGGTTATATGGCAAATTCAAAACTGTATCTCAGGAAACCAAATAAAAAGTTTTAAATATTGATTGCATGTCAGAATGATATGTAGGTTCAATAAAATATGATTGAGATTGGTTCTCTTTTGTATGTAACATGGAATATTTACAAGGATGTGCATGACTCCTGGTGTATTTGTTTGTTTTTTGGCACCACGGATCAAACTCTGGACCTTGTGCTTGCAAAGCAGGCCCTGGAACCACTGAGCTACATCCTCGGCCCCCTCCTGGTGTATTTCTGTTGGGATTGGATGACACAGGGGCTGCCGTGTTAGCCTCAGGATCCGTAATGATCACAGAAAGGTGCAGGCCACTGAGGTGGACCAAACTGCCTGGACAGGTACAAGGTTAAGCCCTTAACTGAGCTGCTAAGTGAGGAGTCACCTCCACTTCTCAGAGGAGGAAACTGAGGATTGCCTGAGGCCTCCCAGCTGGAAAAGCCAGCCTGGTAGAAGTCAGCTGAGGACAGATTTCTAGTTTGAATTAATTCTTTCTTTCTTTCTCTCTTGCTTTCTTTCTTCCTTCTTTCTCTCTCTTTCCTCCTTTTCTTTTTCTTTTTCTCCTTCTCAGTTCCAGGGATCAAACTCAGGACCTTATGCTTGCAAGATAGACACAGCACACTGAGCTAAACTCCCAGCCCCCTCTGGATCCCTAGTTTACTGGACTATATTTTGCTTTGTTTTTTGAGACGAGGGTCTCACTAGGTATGCCAGCCTCAAACTCATAGCAGTTCTCCTGCCCCAGTCTCCCAAGTGCGGGGCTAACAGGACTGTGCCACCATGCCTGGCTCAGAACTCTGTTCGGATCCTCTGATTTTCCCTGTGAGGGAAATGAGGCCTGGACAGGGACTGAAAACTACCTACAGCCACCCAGCAGTTCTGGGAGAACATAGCAGGTCAGTGAGGGCTCTGGAAAGGTCCACAGGATCGAGAGCCTCTGCCTATTTCAAGCTTGCTACCTTCTGAGCAATACTTTTAGGGAAGGAGAGAGGGCGCTGAAGAAGAAAGGGCGTTCAGACACTCACATCCTCCCGTCTTGCGGGAGCCAAGGAGCCCTGGCTTCTTCGGGGAAATGGAAGCCACATTTATCCCGACGCCAATGCGTGAGCTCACTGTCTAGGCATGTGTAACTTCTGACCCCAGCCCCACTGCCTGTGTATCCTTGCTTGACCTGTGGGGAAAGCGGGGCTGCCCTGGAGGCTTGGCCACAGGAGGCCATGCGGACTCTCAGCTCCGCGGACGTCCCGCCCCTCTCTGCCCCCACAGCTCCCCACTGAACTGGCTCTGGGAACCCAGCCTGGCTAGTTTCCTGGCTTCCTGGTTGGCGCAGGCCCTCTGGCTGGCCTTGCAGGCTGGCTTGACTTAGCTTCTTAGGTTTCATTTTTTTTCTTTTGAAACACAAATTCAATTGTCCAGGCCTTGCAGGAGAGTGGGCATTCTCAGTGGGGGTTCCGGGGGAGGTACAGGCAGGAAGGCTGGGGTCAGAAGAGGCTCTGCCCAGGGGCAGGGGCCGGGGCCAGGGACGGCAGAATAGCAGGTGTTCAACTAACTGCCAAGTGAACTTATGGTCACACTGTGAGTCCGATACTTCTGCTTGTGGTACGAAATGCAGGTGTCCCAAACTCCTCTTAACAGAGTGGGATTCAGAGAGCACCACACCACCAAGAGTCTAGAACAGGTCTTGTGAGGTTTTGGGGGGTCTTGGCTGCAGCGCTGTGTATGCAGGTGAGGGAGTCACCCTGGGAAGCGATGGGGAAAATGTCTGGGGAACCCCCAGGGTTGGGACCTGTGGGTTGACATTCCAGACTCCATGCTTGGGAATGGCTATGAGCAGAGCTACACAGGATCTGATTCCAGGGCTCCAGAGCGCCACAGCCTGCAGCCTGCGGGAGGCCCGGCCGTGTCTAAGGCCACACAGAGTCCAGGTCTGGATTCCAGACAGACAGGTTAAAGAGATTTTTCAAAAAAGAGTGACTCTCATAAACATCTGAAGATGGGCATGTCTTAAAATGTTTATTTAACTTATGTAGGAACCAGGCAGATGTTGTAAGGGGTTCAAAAGTCTGACAGAGCTGGGTGTGGTGGCACACACCTGTCCTCCTAGCATTGTTGGAGGCTGAGGCAGAAGGATCACAAGTTGGAGCCCAGCCTGGGGAATTTAGTAATTTAGCAGGGAGACCCTATTGCAGACAGACAGACAGATAGACAAAGTGCTGGCTGGAATGTAGCTAAGTGGCCCCTGGGTTTGATACCAGTCTGAAAAACAGACACTTAACACAGGTAAAATGGACACCAATTGGCCCCACACGTGGGCAGAAGGCTGGTGATGGGATCTTTCAGCCTACCAGTGGTCTACACTGCAGGCTTGTAAAACAACTCAGATGACACAGGAATCAGGCGTCATGAGGGGCGTTTTGTTTGTAGTTAGCCTGCCGGAGGATCACACACTGCTCTGAGCGCTCCAAACTAAACCTTTTCTTTGCAGCCAGAAGAAACCTATCCATCCATCCTTCCTTCCTTCCTTTCCTCTCTCCTTCAACACCTGCTCTTCCAGCTCCTGCTGTGCACTGGTCTTTGGGAAGCAGACAGAAAAGAGGAAAGCAGGGCTGGGTGACTTCAGATATGAAGATGAGTCAGCTAGTTGTGGAGTTACTCTGGAGGCTGAGGCAGGAGAATTACTAGAGGCCAGCCTGGGAGCAAAGGGGGACACCCCACTAAGAAAGACAAGTCTAGGACTGCAATAAAACCAGATCTCGAAGGCCCCTTCCAGGGGTGGGGGTGGGCACTGCAGATGTCAAGGGCAGGCGGCCTAAGCTGGGAGGGGCCTACAGGGGACAGAGGCTTGTTGGCATCCCTATCTCCTCTCACTAGGGACCACTTCTTAGCTTTCCCTAGACCACAGGCTGGCACAAATAGGCACAGGATAGATGCCAGGTGGTCAGAGGAGCCCATCTCCCAGGGCAGGTGACACCCTAGGAGGGACTGGGCAGAGCCCCAGGTCCCCCAAGGGGTGGAAAGGTGCTGTTGCCTCCCAGTCTAGGATCTGGGGCTCCTGCTCCAATAGTCCTGCGTCCCCCAGAAACTCCTGAGGGACAGAGTACCTCAAAATACACAGTCTCCAACAATACCCCATTTCTCAATGTTGTCAGGAATTGTAGGGTAAAGGGACTCTTCCTTCCAAAATTTCTTTTCCTAAGTAAAATTTGGTTTAAAATCCATCCCAGTGCACAATTCAGGGCCTGTCAGCACCAAGTGAGGCAGCCACCTGTTAAGTTCCATGCTTTCATCGCTCCAAGATGAACCCCCATCAGCAGCAACCCCTGCTTCCTCCCAGCCCCTGCCTGCTCCGGACACTCCAGTCACACCCTCTGCCACGTCTGTGTCTGGCTACTTGGACTTGATGGGGTTTTTTTTAGGTTTTTTTTGAGACAGGGTCTCACTTTGTAGTTCAGGCTGGCCCTGAGCTCAGCCTCCAACTCACATCACAGCAATCCTCCTGCCTCAGCCTCCCGAGTGCTGGGATTACAGGCGTGAGCCACCACGCCCGGCACTGTGGTATGTGGTACTGGTTGCTGCTGGGCGTGATTCTCCACACCCAGTACAGTATGTGGTTACCAGGGATTGAACCCGGTTCCTTGCGCTTGTAAAACAGGCGCCGGAAGCACTGAGCCAACTCTCCGGCCCCTGGCTGTGGTAACTTGACCAGTAAGCAGTGTTGTAGAGCTGGTGCCAGGCGGTGCATCGGGATAATGGCACTGGGACCCTGAAGGTGGGGCCTCACTCAGACGTGGGCTCTCCCTGCTGTCCTGGCTGGAGAACCAGCCATGCAGACAGTGTGTAGGGGAGGAGCTTGGGAGAGCACCTGGCACACGGTGGGGCTCACCCGGCCCCCACTGCCCTGCTCACAGAACCACAGGATGACACAGGGATGACAAGGCCATGTTTACTCTCTGGGTGAAGCCAGGGGAGACAGCAACCAGGAAGAGACAGATGGAGGACACTTCCTCCTCCTAGCAGCCCGAGCCGCTGAGCATGCAGCTCCCCCAGGCTGCCGGCCCGACTCCAGTTCTAGGTGCCACCACCGGCGGCGGACGGTCCTCCTGCCCACGCTGCGGCCTGTGAGTTCCCATCTTCAGGACGGAGACTTGGAGGAGGCAGCAGCTCCCTTCTTCTTGCCCGGGGTCTTCAGCAGCGCCAGCTTCTTGGGCAGGCTGGAGCTGGCTTTCATCACCATGTCGTGCTCAATCTTCTTGCGGATCCTGACCTCCAGGTCCTGTAGGGGTGACCCCAGGGCATCAGACTGGGATGCAGGAGCAAGAGGCCCCAGGTAGCTGCCCTCCGCCAGCCTGGAGCCCACAGGGGCAAGAGCAGCAACCGTGCCCTTGCTCAGCCCTCATGAAGGGCCTGAAGGCGCGGGCTGAAGGCTCGCCCCACCCTCTGAGCGCACATCCCACACCTTCCGCACCTCTCTACCTCTGCTCGTGCCATGTGACACTGCAGAGGCACCTGACCAGCGTTACTGAGCCACGGGGGTGATGAAAGGCGGGCTTGATGTGTGGGTAGACCTTTCTTGTCCCATGTTATCTTTGCTCTCTAGGGACCTGGGCTGCCAGCATGGGTCTGAGCCAGTCTGGTAGCTGGTGGCTCAATCACCTTCTTCACACTGCCCCTCGGCTGCCTAACTACCACTGCCACCACCAGGGTGGCTAGCCATGAGTCTGGGCACCGTGAAGACCTGAGCAAACAAGATGCAGAGAAACGCCTGCCCCCTTGGAGCCGGCAGTGCCCAGGAGTGGAAAACAGGCACCTCAGTGACACGGATGTTCAACTGTTCCACTACAGTGTGGCCAAAAAACAGCGGGGAGACCAGGTGAGGACAAGGAATCACAGGCACTTGTAAGGCAGGAGGGAGAGAATAGGGCAAAGAGGGGAGGGCGTATGGCACGGCTTTTCCTTAATGCAGTGGGAGACAGAGAGTGCTGGCAAGGTTGTAACGTGGCGTTCACGGCATGTTCTGGCTGCGGTGGGAGGGGGCGCTGCCGGACAGGTGGAGGCAGGGGACAGGATAGGTGGAATGCCGGATTCACCGGTGATCCTTTGCATCTGGAGGGACACAGCTGAGACCCTCTGGGTCACAGGCAGCGAGGGAGAACTGGGAAGTGAGATCAGGAGCTCGTTCAGGGGCAGGCTGAGCTTGGGATGCCTCTGTGGAGCTCAACAGGTCCTCGGATAGGCAGTGTTTAAACAGTGTCTCTTTATAGTGCAGGCTGGCCCTGAGCTCAACCTTGAGCTCACAGCAACCCTCCTGCCTCTGCCTCCCAAGTGCTGGGATTACATGTCCAGCACTGTGGTATGTGGTTCTGATTGCTGGTGAGTGTTACTCTCCACGCCCAGCACTGCTGAATGTGGTTACCAGGATCGAACCCGGGCCCTTGCAATTGCTAGGCAGGCGCCGGAACCGCTGAGCTAAATAAATCCCCAGCCCTCGGATAACCAGTTTGAGAAACGCGATGCTCTTGGGAGGCCAAATGATTTGCTCAGGTTCACAGAACTAAAGAGCGAGGAAGGCATTCGAAGACCAAATTTAAATCTCTTCAATTCTTTTTCTTTTTTGTTTTGTTTTTTAGGTTTTTTGAGACAGGGTCTCGCTTTGTGGTTCAGGCTGGCCCTGAGCTCAGCCTCAAACTCACATCACAATCCTCCTGCCTCTGCCTACCGAGTGCTGGGATTACAGGCGTGAGCCACCACGCCCGGCACTGTGGTATGTGGGTACTGGTTGCTGCTGGGTGTGGGTTTCCACACCCAGTATTGTTATGTGGTTACCGGGGAATCGAACCCAGGCCCTTGCGCTTGCAAGACAGGCGCCGGAACCAGTGAGCTAACTCCCCGGCCCATAAATCTCTTCAATTCTTTTATAAGCTCGGCTCTACCCACCTGAATCTAACAGCTACACTTAAAGATAACTGAGGTTGCGCGCCTCCACGTCGCGCGCGGCATCGGCAGGCGCCGGATCGCTTCGCAGCCTCACAAACCTACGAATGGGCGCCATCGCTAGGGGTCCCAGGGAAAAGGTTCGGGGTGAGGAAACCTGCTCATTCGCGGAGCTGGATTCGCTTTGGCGCTGCATTCCGGCAAAGCTAGATTTTTAACCCCAAGGGCTGCGAAGGCGCTGCCAGCATGCGTGCTCGAGGATTCCGTCTCTGCGGCACAAAGGAGGGTTGTATGTGCCACTACACCTGGCTGTCCTCCGCCGCCCCCAGCCCTGCGGCCCGCTCACCTTCTTAATCTTCTGTTGCTGCACGATGCGGGTCTTCTTGGGGGCGATTATCCGACCTAGAGGGACGCGCTCGCGTGAGGCCGGGGTGATTCCCCGGCCTGTCTCGACCCGCTCACTCCCCGCCCCGCTCCTCACCGCCTTTCCTGGGCCCGCGGATCCGCTCCGACGCTGCCGCGGCAGACTTGCTCTTAGCCGACTTCTGCGGCTGGAACTTGCGCTGACCCTGCGCCATGATGGCGCGCGCGCCGCACTGGGCGGGGTTACTTGGCCGTGGCCGGAAGGCGCAGGGTACGATGGGATACAGCGGGGCGACAGGGTGTAGAGTTTCAGGAATAGCGCGTGGTAGTTAAAGGGCCCGCAGTCCACTAAAGAGGTAGGAAATTGCCTTGCAACAATTTCCAACAAAAAGTAATAATGTTGGGCTGGGGATATAGCTCAGTGGTTCTGGCGCCTGTCTTGCAAGCGGAAGTTCGATCCCCGGTAACCACATACTATACTGGGTGTGGAGACTCACGCACAGCAGCAACCAGTACCACGTACCCACAGTGCTGGGCGTGATGGGTCACGCCTGTCATCCCAGCACTTGGGAGGCAGAGGCAGGTGGATTGCTGTGATGTGAGTTGGAGGCTGAGCTCAGGACCAGTCTGAGCCACAAAGCGAGAGACCCTGTCTGTCTCAAAAATCCTAAAAAAAAAAAATTAAAAAAAAAAGTAATAATGTTAACATTTATACCAAGCTTGTTTTACAAAACTTTTACTACTTTGTGGGTGTTTTTTTTTTGAGAGAAGGTCTCGCTTTGTAGTTCCAGCTGGCCCCAAGCTCACTGTGTAGCCCAGGTGAGCCTCGAACTCACAGCAATCCTGTCTCAGCCTCCCGAGTGCTGAGAGTGAGTGAGCTACAGGAGTGAGCCACCGCACCCGGCTGCTTTATGGTTTTATACCATACAGTGAGGAACTTGTTAGTGTAAAATTTAAAGACCCGCCCCAAACACTAGTAATCATGTATATGTAGTAGGCATGAGCTCAGTCAGTAAGCTAGCCAACCATATTTCTTACATTAAAAGTTTTATATATATGATTAAGGGAAATAAAAAGAATTGAGATATGTTATGCACATGCACCACCTCATGATGAATATAACCACTGTGTACTGTGAACTTGTACTAAGATTTTAAAGATTAAAAATATTTAACATAATTTACACACTGAGAATCACAGATGCCCATGCACACTAAGGAAGTATGACACCGTCTGTAGGTTTAATTAAAGGAGAAAGAGTAGAAGGGAAAGGGAAAAAGAAGAAGAAGAAAAAAAACTGTAGCCTGTGGGCTGGCTACCTGATTTTAAAAATAAAGACGTATTGGAACCAGGCCTGAGATAAGTAAGAGATAAAAACTTCAAAGTTTAAGTGCAAAGTGTAATTCTATTTTAAAGTTTTGATGTTTTTCATCATGTTTTTGGCATCTTTATTTTAAATAGTAAACTAGGCATGGTGGTGCACTATTGCACCTGGCAGCAGTGAAACCGTATCTCCAAAGAGACAAATTTAAAATACAAACTAACAAAAACCAAAAACATATTAAAATATTATCTTTATTTCTGAGACAGAGCCTCATTATGTAGTCCATGCTGGACTTGAAGTCACCATATAACCTAAGCTGGCTTTGAACTTGCAGTAGTCTTGCTGCCTCCGGAGTGCTGGTATTACAGATATGTGCCACTACACCTGGCTTTATTCCCACTTTCTCCATGGATATGAAGGCACAGAGAGGCAAAGTGACTTGCCAGAGATCACAAAAGGAAAAAACAGGTAGAGCTTGGATTTGAACCTGGAGAGCTTAGTTTCAGGTGTGCGTTTTGGGAGTGTGTGCTTTCTTTTCGAAGACAGGGACCCACTTTGCAGCCCAAGCTGGCCTCAAAAATCAGGGATCCTCTGGGAGCCGGGGATTTATCTTCGTGATTCTTGCGCCTGTCTTGCAAGCCCAAGAACCTGGGTTCCATCCTCAATAACTATATACAATACTGGGCGTGGAGACTCACGGCCAGCAGCAATCAGTACCACGTAGCACAGTGCCGGGCGTGGTGGCTCACGCCTGTCATCCCAGCACTCAGGAGGCAGAGGCAGGAGGGTTGCTGTGATGTGAGTTGGAGGCTGAGCTCAGGGCCAGCCGGAACTACAAAGCGAGATCCTGTCTCAAAAAAAAAAAATCAGGGATCCTCCTGCCTCAACCTCTCAAGTGTTGTGATAACCAATACATGCAATGACACCTGGCCATCTGGCCTGCTAGGTCCTTAAGAGCGACACGATGTCCTGTCCACTCTTCCTGCTCAGGATGAAGGGTGGCTGGGGGAAGGTCAGCTTTTGGCTACCACATTTAATAATTATGAAATCTGAGACAGAGATGGGCAGGGAGGGTGGCTTGGTGCCACCTAGGAGCCTGGCCCCGACAGGCTGTTGCTCAGGGCTGCTTGGAGCTCCGCTGGCGCAAAGACACCCAGCTCTGTGATGATGCCACCAGTGATGAGGTGATGTGGGGTGACATCGAAGGCGGGGTTCCAAACTCCAATCCCTGCAGGGAAGAGAAGACATCAGGGAAGATAGGGGTTTGGCTTTGCGAAAACGCTCAGCTGTTATCACCTGTCTCCACTACAGCAGTTCTTTCATTGTTTTTTTTTGAGACAGGGGATCGAACCCAGGCCCTTGTGCTTGGAAGGCAGGCACCAGAACCACTGGGCTAAATCCCCCGCCCCACCACAGCAGTTCTTGGGGTTGGGTCATCTTTGACAATATGGGGTTCCTCATTCTAACACTGGATGAAGACATGGACACTGATCCCAGTAACAGTTACAAGCTCGAATCCCCTCACCACTCCTGGACAGTCACTGCCCACGAAGGCTGCAAAGTCTTTGTTTTGCCTTTTTGAGATGGGATCTCGCTTTATGGTCCAGATTGGTCTCAAACTCACGGTGACTCTCCTGCCTCTGCTTCCTGAGTGTTGGGAGTACAGGTATCTGCAACTTGGCCCGTTCCCTGTTCCTCCCGGCAGCTCACCCGGTGCTGCAATCCTGACCCCGTTCACATCGGTGAGCTCATGGCCTGGCCGCTCCTCAATGACGATATCCTGGCCAGTCTTCAGGCGGAAGTCACAGGAGGAGCTGGGGGCGGCCACATAAAAGGGGATGCCATGGTGCTTGGCGGCAATGGCCAGCTGGTAGGTGCCCACTTTGTTGGCAGTGTCTCCGTTAGCGACCACACGGTCAGCTCCCACAATGACAGCTAGGGACGAAACACCGGATGAGTGGGCACAAGGCTGAGTCCTGGCCACCCAGGTCCCACACGTGCCTGTCACTGACCTGACACGCCCCTATGGGCCATGGCAGCAGCTGCCATGCTGTCGGCGATAAGGGTGGCCGGGATGTTCTCGTATACCAGCTCGAAGGCTGTCAGCCGCGCGCCCTGGTTGTAGGGCCGGGTCTCTGTGCAGAAGGCGCGCTCCAGGCGGCCCCAGTGATGCAGTGATCGGATCACGCCTGTGGGTGCAATCAGTGCGGCAGGTCTCACCAGGAGCTCTGCCTGGGCTGTTCCCCGATCCCGAAGCATCTCCTCCACGTCGGACTGGGGGACACCTTCCTACCTCTCTGTCTGTGCCCGTTTTGTCTGTAGTGTTTAGCACCTTTTTTCAGGGCAGTACTGGGGATTAAACCGGGGCCTTTTCACCGAGCTCCACCTTTTAAAACAAAGTCTAGCTACGTAGTCTAGGCTGGTCTTGAATTCACTGCGTAGGACAAGCTGGCCTCAAACTTGCTGTGATCCTTTCTGACTCAGCCTCCCAAGTGACAGGATTATAAGTGTGAACCACCATGCTCGGCCTGAGCCAGGTTCAGACCTTAGTTCCCAAGGATGAGCACCCTGGCGAAGATTTCCTAGAGACTGTCTGCCACCACGACCTTCACCCCCTAACTCTCTTCTGGTCTGAGCCTCCAGTCTTACTGGGGGGAGGGGTGTTTCACCCCCTTCCTGTGAGTCCTAAGGGGCTACATCCTGGTCATCTTCTAATCTGAGTCACGTAGCTCTGAGGTGGGCAGGTGGCCCTGGCAGATCACATGAGAAAGCTGGTCTGCTATGCTTTGAACCCCTGGATCTAGCTGCACCCGAAGCCAACTCTTTTAAGTTTTTCTATACAAGCACTGATATGGTCAGCTAGTTTTTTTGGGGGTGGGGTACACTACAGTAATTTCGGCTCAGTTTTCTTTCTTATTTCTAGTGGTGGGAACTGAACCTTGGGCCTCGTGCACGCTAACCAAAGCTTATGCTTTCACCACTGAGCTACACCCGCAGGTTTGTTCCTTTCTCTTGTACCACCATCCTCGATATCGTCTTGGGCCGTCTCCAGTCGCCCCAAGTGGCTTACTCACCCAAGGCTGTGCCGTAGCCAGCAGTGGCTAGCGCACCAGTGTTGCAGTGGGTCAACACAGTCACCTTGCCACCCTTGGGGGCCGCTCGCTCCAGGAGGTGGTGGGCTCCCAGGTCCCCAATGCTACGGTTGTCTCTGAGGTCCTTCTCCAGCATGTCCTCAGCGCAGCGGATCACTCTGGGGCCGAGGACAAGGGGCCCTCAGCACAACTCTTGGGCTTCAGGGCCCAGGCCAGCCCCTCCTGTCCGCCTGGCTCTGTTCTGTGGGGCCCTCCCGCAGGAAGCCTCTCCTTGCTGAGGGCCGGATATTCCTGCCGCCATCGTTTTTCTGTCACTCTGTCTGCTCATGTGATGCCTTTTCCTAGCACCTCCTGTGTGCCTGGTACCAGGACGGGGCACAGCAATACACAAGACAAAAATTCTGCCCTGATGGCCAGGCCTCATGGTATATCCCTGTAATCCCAGCTGCTCAGGAGGCTGACGCCTGAGGACGCTGGAGTGAGGGAGGCAGGGGATGAGCTGATAATAAAGTGAAAGGAAAAAGCAGAATCAGATATGACCAAAGGATGCGCAGTATTACACAGCCTTGAGGAAGACGAGCCTAAAAGCTAGCAAGGGCTCCGGCCAAGACCATGGGGCTACAATGAGCCTGTAGGCAGGGCGCAGTGGTAGGACTGGAGAGGAGATGAGCACGAGGGGATGGGGAGGGGAACGGAAGGGAAGCAAAATTCCTGCAAAGCAAAAACCAAGGACGAAGTGGCATAGGAGGGCTGGGCAGGCTTAGGGGCGGCGCAGTTTTGGGTATGAATGCCAGATCTCTGGGGTCAATCTGCACGGAGCAGCCTCTCAGCCCTCGAAACTGGGACAGGGACTCAAGTACACCCATGCTTCTGTCTTCCCACCCAGAGGTGGTTAACTCCCACTGGTGCAGCGTGTGGCTTGGGCTCCCGTACCTCTCCCGCACCGAGTCTACCGTGGCGCCATCCCGCGATGCCTCCTGGGCCGCTGCATCCTCCAAGTCGCGGGCAGCACGAGCCATGTTGACGGCAGTGGGTCGCGCGGTGACTAGGAGGCTTAGTCGGTCGCGCACGAAAGCTGCTAGTTCAGCGGGTCCCGGACCCCCGGCTCCCGCGCGCAGCTCTACAGCGAGGCTGAGGCAGCCGACAAGCGCGATGGCGGGAGCGCCGCGCACCTTCATGGCGCGGATGGCCTCCCATGCCTGTTGCACTGAGCCCAGGGTCTCGTACCGGCTCTGCTGGGGGAGTAGCAGCTGGTCGAGGATTTGGAGAGAGCCAGGTTTGTAGCGTATTGCCTCCAGCGCCATGCTGCCGTCACGCCCACAGACGCCAGCGCGCAGGCGCAGCACCAGGGCGCCGGGGGCGGAGCCTCAGCGGAAAGCAGCGCACGCGCACGCGCGCGGAAACCTGTCCATTCAGACTCCCTGGAGCAGCTGGCGAAGCTGCCCCTCACCAAGCCCCGAAGTAAAAGTTTCCTCGGAGCTGCAAAGTGGCAGTCATTATGGGGTACCCACTGGATGTCAGCCTTGACCCTCAACCTGGATGGCACCTTAGGCACCTGATCCTGGTGGTCTCCGCGATGCCTCCTGGGCCACTGCATCCTCCAGGTGACTGGCAGCACGGGCCATGTTGACAGCCGCGCAAGGCATTACCTGGGGATCACTGTTACTGGAGGTGAACCCAGGGCCTTCACACTGGGCTACGTCCCTCCCTCTTTTGAGACAAGTTCTCCTTAAGTTGCCCAGGTTAAGCTTCAACTTGTCCTTCAGTATCAGCCTCCCAGTGTACTGGAAGGTAGCGGGACACTGTGCCTGTACTGCCTGCTGCCACGCTGAACCTCTGCTGTCTTTTGTTTTTTGAGATAGGGTTTTGATTTGTAGTTCAGGCTGGCCCTAAACTCACTATGTAGTCCAGGCCAGCCTGGAGCTCACACCGCAATCCTCCTGCCTCTGCCTCCCAGGTGCTAGGATTAAGGTGTGAGCCACCACGCCCAGCAATGTGTTGTGTGGGAGTAATTGCTGGTGGGCGTGAGTCAGGATGACCACCATTGTGGTATGTGGTTACTGGGGGTGGATTTGAACTTGGGACCTTGCCCTGGGAGGCAGATGTTGGAACCTCTTAGCTAAATCCCCGGCAGTCTGTTCTTAACTGCTTCCTGGAAGTTTGTCTTACTCATGGCCAGCTTGTCACCTTCATGGACACAGGCTCCAATTTGGTGAGATCATCCCCCACAGCACGGCCTCCTTCCTGCTGACTAGGGGCTGGCAGACAGCAGGGGACCAGGTGGCCTTTGTGACATCCTCACCAACACTGAGGCATGGACTGTACGCCCCTGCTGGACACACAGCCATCTTCAGGGCACAAGGACTTTGCCCTGAGGTCCCTGTGGGCCGCAGGATCCTGGCCTCCTCATGTGGCTCTGCTGCCCAGGTCTCTCCCACCTTTCACTCCAGGAAGTCAGCCCTCTTGAGAGTCATCTGTGCCCTAACTATAGTTCTGGGACCCTGACAGTAATTCAAGGCGGGGCAAAGAACAGGACTTTAATGTTGGACTGTTGGGGTCCCACAAGGCATGGGCCGCGGAGCCCGGAGTGAATAAATTACTGCGAGGCTTTGTGAAGGTGCAGCCCGTGGCCAGGAGGGGCTCTGGAGGTGACACCTCCGCAGAGCCCAAGGCCCTCATTCACTGCTCTCCGAGTCTGAGTAGTCAGCCACCAGCGAGGAGCAGCCAGGGTGTGGGGTGTCCGCCGAGGACTGCGCTTCCTCCTGGCTGCCCTCCTCCAGTTCCCAGGGTGTGCTGGTCTTGGGGCTCTCAGCTGTGTCTCCAGGGCAGTCCTCAGGAGATGTGGGGCCACCCTGGGGCTTCTCCTGCGGCCTCTGCAGGTCCTGGGACGTGGGGGGATCAGTGGTATGCAGGGGACTGCCTGGGACGTCTCGAGACCGCCGCCGCACAATGCCCAGGTTGCCAACGGTGATGGGGGCACAGGTGGTGGGTCCAGCCTTGCGGCCCTGGGCCAGCTTCTTCAGCATGCAGCTGGCCTTGCTGCTGGCACTGGGACCCGGGACGTCGGGGAACCAGGAGCGGCTGATGATCTCCGTGCGCTTGAGCTTCTGCTTGTCCTCATAGGCTGGAGAATAGAAGGGACATTTTGGGGAAAGGAGGGTTGGGATGTGGTTGAGTGCAGAGTCCTAGGACGCAGGAGGCCCTGGGATCCCCCTCAGGAAAGACCCTGTGCAGAGCCCTCCGCCCCCGCTGCGCCCCCTCCCTGTTTGGCCTCACTCACAGTCTGGCGTGTGGAACCTGAGCAGGGCAGCCAGCCTGCGGTCGTCCTCAGTCTCGGGCACCAGCGGGATGCTCAGGCTGGCCTTGGCCTGCAGCGCCTGGTCCCGCTCCTCCTCCTCCTGGGCGGCCTTCTTCTTCTCCTGTGGCAGGGACAGCACAGGCCAGGGTGAGAGCCCTGCAGTGGGGTCTCAGTCAGCCCAGCCCCTCTTCATGGTCCCGTGAGGGAGGCTGGGACACACGACTGTTGCTGACAGTCAGTTGCTCATTTGTCCACCTCAAGTCATGGCTGCAGACTGATGTCTGGACCAGTGACAGGCTGGGCACCTACCTATGGTCCCTGAGGTGAAAGAACTGCCACTCCCTACCTCTGTGGGGACTGTTGCTATGGCTGCAGCACCTTCCTGGGTAACATGCCTCCTCCTGTCTTGGGGATGCCAGTGTGACACAGCTGCCACACTGTGGACCGGTACAACCACAGCACCAGATTATGAGGTGCCATGCCTGATAATGATGGTAAATGCTGGTGATGTACAAACATATGCTGTACTTAAATAATATATCCATCTTTAGTGCATATTTTTCAAAACAGAGTTTCTACAGTTTTTTGGAGATTGCTCTTGCTGTGTTGCCAGGCTCACCTTGAATTCCTGGAATCAAGCAATACTTTTGCCTCTGCGTCTTAAAAATTGGGAACTCTATATGGTATTTTTGCAACGGACTAAAGGGTGATCCCCATGTAGCAGATGGGGACACCAAGCCACAGAAGGTGAAAGGCTGTGCTTACAGCCGTGACATGGGGCAGAACCCGGGGCAGGTGGGGTGCTGGCTGCTCCCAAGTCTGAACCCCAGCCAGCAGCCAGGCGCCACACGCTGCTCACCCGGAAGCGCTTGCGCAGCATGCTATTGAGTGCGAAGTCATCTTTCCAGGCGCTCTGAGCCTCCTGGAGGTGGCTCAGCGTGGGGATGGCCTTGCGGAGGGAGCTGCGGTCCTCCTCGCCATGCTCCAGGCGGAACATGGCGTCCGTCTCCAGCTTCTGCTTCTTCTCATGCTCTGCAATGGCCGTGACAGGGTGGCTGCAGGGCCCTGGGCGCTGGCCCGGCATGCTGGGCAGGGCTGGCGGCTGGGCGGGCGCGCTCACCTGTGGGCAGCACCTGCTCATTGTCCTCCATGTCCCAGCGCTCCTCCTTGCGCTGTGCGCCGCTCACAATCACGTAGTCGCAATTGGCGGGATCTGTCTGCATCTCGATGTAGTTGACGCATAGGTGGCATTTCATCCGGAACCTGGCGGGGCAGGCAGGGACAGTGGCCACTTCCTCCCACCCGAGTGCTCACGGCCACCTGTGCTCCTTCCTCTACATGGGGCCCCGCCCGGCAACCCGCTGCACAGGGGCCTGGCTTCCATGCCCAGCGGCACAAAAATCCCAAAGCCCGAGGCGGCACGAGTGGGCTCCTACATTCCCTCACCACTCACTCGGCCTACAGACCTGTCCGAGACAGGGGGTGCAGTGACAGCCGCTGGTGGCCACCCAAGCTGCCTGCTTGCAGAGGGGCCAATGTTCTGGGGGAGCAGGCGTCACACAGGAGAAGCAGCTGCACACTGGGGTGAGCGCTGCTTCAGCAAAGCCCCACAAGGGCCCGGATGAGGGAAGAGGGGAGCCCGCAGCTAGGTGGGAAGGACTCTCCTGTGCAGGGCCCAGGTGGGAGTGTGGTGACCTGGGGGACAGAACGGAGTGGCAGGGCTGTGGACACACGGAAGGGAGGACAAGGTAAGGAGCGGCAGGACCCTGCGAGGCCAGCAGAGGGCTTGGCTTTTCCTGAGGAAGGCGGGAGCCATGGAGGGTTCTGCGGGGAGTGACGTTTCCTGACTGACAGGCTGGAAGCAGAGGGTACCAGCCTCAGTCCCCTTCGCCCATGCCCTGGCACTCTCCTCTTACCTATAGATGGGGGTGGTGTAGTAATTGCCCACTTTCTTCTTTTCTGCGTTGTAACGAACACCTGTAGGGTGGGAGAGAAGGGAGGCTCAGGCCTGGAAATGCCAGCATCTTTCCTTGGGGATGAAGAGGGGTGGGAGGCACGGTGGCCCCACCCATGGGATGGCACTGTCGGCGGTCACCAGGCCGCACCTACAGCTGCTCACACTGGAGGGGTGGCCGGGTGGAGGCCTGGATTTGGGTCCCAACGCCACTGCCCACTGCCTGTGCAGCCTGAGGCCGGGTGCCTTGCCTTCTGGGCTTGTTCCCCATTTAGCGAAGGAGGGTGAGCATGGTGGCCGTTGCACGGGGCCGTGGAGACTGCTGGAGCTGGGACGCAGGAATTGCTGCAAATGGGGCCTGGGCCTAGGCAGGTGTTTCGCCAGGCTTGGCTTTGGGCTGGGTGTGGGTGTGGCAAGAAAGCCTGTCATCTCAGCCTTTAGGAGGCCGAGGCAGGAATATTGCTAAAAGTTGGAGACTAGCCTGGGGTACAGACAGGGACAGGCTCAAAAAAAAAAGTCTGACTTTTATTACTTTTTAAGAGGATGTTCATTTTATTTATTTGTGACCCAAGGTCTTGCTCTGTCACTCAGCTGGCCTTACATTCCCAACTGCCATTCCCTTGGGGCTAGAGCTACACACATGTACCACCGCACTGGCTCTGGTTGAGTAATTTATATTCCTGACTTCTGATCTGAGTGATAAAAGTTTCAACTAGAAAAAAACATTGGTGGTTGGCGCACGTGTAGCTGCCTCAGTTTCCCTTTTCTGGGTGGCTGCCTGATCTCATGATCTGGCCTCTGGCTGAGATCTTGGGTTCTGTCCTGGTTTTGGGCTAACCATGCCCTTTCCTTTTCCACCTGCCGTGGTGGTCCTCCGCGCGTAGTCCCTGCCTGTCAGTGTTGGAGCCGGCCCTGCAGAACTTCTGTGACGGCCTCACTCCTGAGGCCAGGCCTGCCCGGGGGCCGGGATGCTGCCTGAAGAGACCGAAAGGCATCTGAGCAGATGGCCTTGCTCGGTCTTTGCCTATGGAGTAACGTTCCTAGGAACCAAAGGACAGGTGTGGGAGCTCAGAGAGGCCACAGAGGCTCTGGGGCAGAACCCGGGGCAGGCGTGGAAGCTCGGTCGGTTCACCTGTGTTTTCTGTGCTCGGTACTTTCTGCAGCCCTATGACCCAGGGCCTCACACGTGCTAGGTGTGTGTGGAAGCTGCACCCCCCAGCACCCCTGAAGTGTACTTTATAACAAACCAGGTCCCCTCAGTCCTGTGAGTCAAGTGAGAAAATTAGCTGAACTCAGGGAAAAGAGGTTGGGACCCCGATTTACAAATGGATGGTTGGCCCAGGGGTCCCAGGCACAGTGACTGGCTTTGGAGGTGTTGTGGGAAGGGGACAGCCCTAGACAGGCAGTTTCTCCAGGCTGGTCCTCTTTGTGAGTTGTGTGACACCCTCAGAACATGGCATTCATGTCAGCGGGACGGTGCTCATGGCTGTGGTCCAAGAGGCAGAGGGAGACCAGGTACTCTGTTCTGGATGACAGAGGCCGAGGCAGAGCCAGGAACTCAGGTCACCTAGCCGGGTCTCACAGCTGCAGCGTGTGAATGGAGACAGCAAGGGCGGCAGCAGCTCGCCTTCCTCACCCTTCAGCACAGACTGTCGCTTTGTCTCTTGGTGGCGCTGGGGACTGAATCCAGGCCTTCCACTGAGCTACATCTCCAGCCTGATTATTAGTCTCACCGAGTTTCCCAGGCTGCACTCAACCCCATGATCCTCCTGCCTTAGTGCTGCACAGTGCTGGGATGACAAGTCAGCACCACGACACGAGCTGATGCTAAACACCCTGCGTCTCACACAGCTGGGTCCTTGCAGCATCTCAACTTTATGGAGAGGTAAACTGAGGCACAGAGCGGCTCGGACGCTTGCTGAGTGTCTCCCGGCTGGGAAGGGGTAGAGACGGGTCAGAATCCAAGGGTGGCTCCCTAATTGCTCTGCATCTTGGGTGCCTGCCTCTTTCCCACTCCGATTCCTGGTCAGGAGCCCGGGAGGGCAGAGGCCTGCGGCATCTGCGGGACTGAGTAGTGAGTGGGGTGCAAGCTCACCCATGCCGATGTGGTTCTTACAGCCGTCACACCAGATGTTATATGGCATCTCAAATCTGCAAGACAGACGGGACCTTGTGGTTTGTTCCTTTTATTTTTTTGAGACAGGGTCTCTCTTTGTGGTTCAGGCTGGCCCTGAGCTCAGCCTCAAACTCACATCATAGCAATCCTTCTGCCTCTGCCTCCCAAGTGCTGGGATTACAGGCATGAGCCACCACGCCCGGCACTGTGGTATGTGGTACTGGTTGCTGCTGGGGTGAATCTCCACACCCAGTATTGTATGTGGTAACCGGGGATCGAACCCAGGTTCTTGCGCTTGCAAGACAGGGGCCGGAACCACTGAGCTATATCCCCGGCCCCTGGTTTGTTCCTTTTTGAGACAGGGCCTTTCAGCCCTCAGCTCCCGGCTCTTGCCTTGGCCTCCTGAGGAGCGGGCACTAGTGGTGCACTACACGCCTGGCCACCCAGGCTGTCCCTGGGATTGTGACTTGAGGGGGGGGGACAGATGCCAGCTCTGGATCGGAGTGGCAGTGCTCCCTTGTGGTGGACATGGATGGGGAGTGGGTAAGAAATTGGTACCATTCCTGCCACACAGCTCTGTAGCCGGTGGCCTAGGCCCCGTCAATGCGGGAGCCTCCTTGGGTGCTGCAGCATCTTGAACGCCTCCCTGTGTCAGTGACACACATCTGGTTGATTTATTGTTTTTTTGTAGTGCTGAGGAAGGAACGAGGGGCCTCATGCCTACTTGCTGGGCAAGCATATACTCCTGAGCTACACCCCAGCCTCTTTAAAGTCTTGAGACAGTCTTCCTAAGTTGCTTAGGATGGCCCAGAACTTTCGATCCTCCTGCCTCCGCCTCCCCAGTGGCTGTAGTTATACACAGTAACACCACGGCTGACTTCTAGACAAACTGGAACACAGGCAGCGGCCAGCTGTAGGGGGGCACTGGCAGGCACTGCGCTGGTGAGTTTAGCAGGGCTGTTACGCCGTCACTGAACCGTCACCTGGGGATGAGGGTCCGTCCTGAGACTGATGTCCTCAGCAGACTTGGTCATGTGAACACCACATAGTGAGCTGGGTGCGGTGCCCTGTCCCTGGGCAAGAGGCTCTGACATTAGCGGTGACTAAGATTTCTGGGGGAGTGCCAAAGACTGGCTCCTGGGCTGTCGCCCTGAGCTACACCTCCAGTCTTTTTAACCTGAATGGAGGGTTTGAGGCATGGACGGCAATGCAGGCCAGACCACAGCAGGTGAGTGGGGCAGCTGAGGGGTGCGGAGAAGAGGGGCTTTCACAGTGACACTCGGTACTGTGGCTTCCAAGGTCACTTTTGGCATTTGTCATCTTTTTCTGCTACTGTTTTGAGACAGGGTCTCCTCATGTAGCCCATGCAGGCCTTAAACTTGCATCGATCCTCCTGCCTCAGCCTCCTGAGTGCTGGGACTATAGGCAGGCGACACTATGCCCAGCGGTAGCTCAACACTGAGCTTCCTCCTCAACAAACATTCCTCTGATGACAGGGCTCCTGGGTCCTCTGCTCGGCTCAGGGCAGACCGGAGACTGGGCTGGGGGTCCCCAAGGGATGTGAGATGCAGTAGACAGAGGAGGGAAGAGCAACGGGCTGGCTCTCCTGGGGTGACACGAGCTGGCGTCTGCTTCCTGTGATGGGTCAGCTACCAAGGTGCTAGCTGGAGACAAAAGACTAAGGCATGGGAGCGCCACCAGCCCACACTGCATCATTTTTTTTTTCAGGGTTGCTAGGCTGCCGGGAAGACCTGGGTTCAAGTGACTACCGCCTCAGCTCTCACAGAGGTGGCACTAACACGTGCCCCATGTCCAGCCTTGCCTTTACCCGCCTCACATCCTGGGCACTGCGATGCATCCACAGACAGGCGGCATCTGGCCCAACCCTAGAACCAAGACCTGCTTTGGCCAATCGATGAGACAGAGGAGGGAACAGTGCACAAGCTCTGGGTCTTGGCCTGAAGAGGCCTGAGCTGAGCTGTCCCGGCTCTTGTGCATGACTGCAGGCCGGCCACAGGACGAGACGCAGCACGCAGCAGAGCCCAGAGGCGCAGCTCAAGAGCCTTTGGGGCCGGCCACTCCTCAGCCAGCTGTTCCCAGAGACACGAGCACACGGTGGCCTGGCCCGGCCAGCTCAGCGGGAACCTCCAGGCTGCTCAGCAATAAC
>PVIR01002992.1:28496-94626 GCA_004026965.1 Petromus typicus | reverse complement strand
TTTAATTAGATTTTTGAGTCTAGAGTGAAGCACAGTATTGAACATGGTGGAAAAAGCTTTTTCATGAGGAACTGAAGATATTTCTTACCATTATTTTGAGTTCAAGATTTTTACCATAGGGCCGGGGAGTTAGCTCAGTGGTTCTGGCGCTTGTCTTGCAAGCGCAAGGACCCGGGTTCGATCCCCAGTAACCACATACCATACTGAGCGTGGAGACTCACACCCAGAAGCAACCAGTAGCATATACCACAGTGCCAGGCATGGTGGCTCATGCCTGTAATCCCAGCACTCAGGAGGCAGAGGCAGGAGGATTGCTGTGACTGTGAGTTTGAGGCTGAGCTCAGGGCCAGCCTGAACTCCAAAGCGAGACCCTGTCCCAAAAAAAACTTAGAAAAAAAAAAAAAAAGATTTTTACCATAGCATAAAAGTGACTAAATAAGCAGGCCCTTTGAATAAAAGGCCTGATGTTTATAAACAATTTCGTTTGATCTTCAGTGTGGGAAAATGACAGTGTAATACTGTTGATAAATTCAGAATAGAGAAGGAATTGCAGGCAGTGATGTCATTCAGTGTAAATGTTTTCTCTCATCAATTTATTACTCAAGCTTTTCATTTAATATTTTAGAAGCTCTCTATGACAACAAAACTATACCCTACAGTTTTGAAACAAATACGATTGCTTTGGTTTTTTTCCCAACGTACTCAAAGATGAGCAGTTTTATAAATTAAAATATACCCCACCATAGCCACATTAACTTCTGAGTTATTCACATAAGAGTTACTCATTTCTTTAAAAATGCATATGTTCCAATTTGGAAGAGTCAAAGATTTTTTGGTTCAGATGAATTTGCTAGTCTCTTGTCTTCTTGTGTTCTTAACAACCTATGAGAACTGGTTGTATATCTGTGGCCAATAAGTGGACCTAACAGAGGAGTTCTTGTATCCAATCCAATCATGGACCATATTCAGTTTCAAAATGGCTTAAGTAAACTTGGACAGCTCACATATAAGTTAATAAAGCTTAGCTATAGCAGAGTTCACCCATGTCCCAATTTTTTGGGGAGATGATGGGTACAGAAAGTCTTGTTGGGAGTCTTTGTTTGTCTGTCACTCCATGTTCCTGGAGTTGACTGGATCCCCACATCAGATCTCACATCTCATACTAGTGTTAAAGTAAGACCAGTATTATAAACTAAATTTACAAGAGTTAAACAGAAAACTTCTGTCTAATGGGAGCCCAGAGAGCCAGTAGAGGTTCAGAAAGCTGTGTTCCACAACTCAGCATAAGTCACACTTCTGGGCACAAAATGAAAATGAGGTATAAGAACAGTGTGATTGGTTATGGTTTGGCACTGACTTTGTGTGATCAAAATCTGATTGTTTGGTTGCCTGTGATTTACTGAAGCCTAGGTGCTGTGATTGGCTGATACGCAGCTGTTTTTCTCAAAGATATACGCCTGAATTAGGCTTTCTGTTAGTTTATATAACAAGTTAGATTGCAGTTCATCAACATAAAGACTCAAGCACAGAGTCATCTTTATGTCAAATTTAATTTTATGCCTCTTATTGACCTTTACACTTGCTTTGACTCTGTGGACATGGTAGGTAGATTTCTAGAGCTCAATATAATCTCTGGTTACTGAGCTATTATTGTTCATATAATGCTTCCTCATAATACTGGAGGGTGTGTATGACATAATAGCTCTGATTTTTCAACACTGCACTTGGAGATATGGCTTGCACATCCTTTCTATGACTTTTTCTTCGATACCTTTGGTGCAGAGGCTGACCAGTAATAAACATACTTCTGGGGCCTGAATTTGTTTTTAAAAGTATGGTTTGAGATTTTTATAAGGCAGTAGGGACTTAAAAATTTTGCTCAAAACCATAATTCTTCACTTGGGACTACAAAGCATGACCTTCATTTTATGAAGTTCCAAGTTGAATTCTTATAGGCTTGCTCTTCATTTAGAGAATGTCTGTGTAAAAGTTGGAAAAATAAGGTTTATTTATCTTAGAATTACCTAGATTCCTATATCACCTTTTAGAACTGAGGATACCAGGATAAGATGTCTATGGAGATGTTCAGTTATATCTAATTCTTGATTGCCTCAAACTTATGGTCTCCTTGGACTCCAGCAGAGAGTCACATAACTTACTTATTGCCTCTAGGTCATGAGGATCCCTCTCCTGGGAACCAAATTGCTCTTTAGTTCATGAAAGCTACTCTGGAGATACAGCCCCAGAACTGTGATAATGATCACCTGTCCCTCAGCCCATAAAATTGATCTTTCTTTTCTCAATCCCCAGGCTGATTTACCTCTTCAGACCTTAGTTCCTTTCCGCTTCTCAATTGGAGCCCTTTTCTGTCTTTCGTTACTTTCTTTTGTTAGGGGCCAAGTATAATCATTGAGAGAACTGTGCCCTTACCCCTCTCCACTTTCTCTAACCTTCCAATAAGAACATGTATCTGTAAATTTATACTTTTGCATTAGTTTTTTAAAATTGACTTTATTGGTACCTTTTTTTGTATACATTGTGATCATATTCAACTCTGAGAATTTGTACCTGTACATGGCACATCTTGATTCTCATTTTCCCCCTTCTCTGTCCTCCTTATGATTCTCAACCCTTATATCCATAAGCTTTGTTTCCTTTTTTTATACTATCAATTGTTTTCTTTCTTTTTTTACTTTTCCCTACCTTCCCTCTCTCTTTATTTTTACATGTTTTCTTCCTATTTCACATTACCTGTCATATACTTTGGAATTCACTTACACTTCAGTTTTTCATATTAGAGCAAAGATTTGGTATTTACACATCTATGTCCTATTTATTACACTTTCAGTATGTTCTCAGGGTACATCCATTTGAGTATAAATGACTATGGCTGAATAATACTCCATTTTATTTTTTAAAATGACCACACCTTCTTTATCCATTCTCCAATTGTGGGCATTTGGGCTATTTATAAGCTTTAGCTATCACAAAGTGAGCATCTACAAACATGGATATACATATGGCATTGTGGTATGATTCTTTTAATTCTTTCATAGATATATATTGTCATGGGAGTAAACAGCAGGGTCTGATGAGACCTCAAGTCCTAGTTTGCTAATGAGTATCCACACTGATCTCCATCGTGATTGTAGCAGTCTGCATTCCCACCAATAGTAAAAAAGGGTTCCTTATTTCCCACAGTATTGCCAGTGTTTGTTATTGGTTGAGTTCATAACAACAACCATATTTTTGTGGAGTGAGGTGGAATCTAGTGTTGTTTACATTTTAACCAGCTGTGTTGAACATCTTCAAATTTTTCTTAGCTGCATTTACTTCATCTGAAGAATTTCTGTTCATTTTGGATCCCCATTTTTGAAACAAAGCAGATTAGAGACCTAAATATTAAAATACTAAAGCTCCTGGAAAATAGGTTAGATGTCACTATTGAAGACATTGGCATAGGAAATGACTTTAAGAAAAAAACTTCAGCAACACAGGAAATAGCAGAAAGAATCAACTGGGATCTCATCTTACTATAAAGCTTCTGCACAGCAAGAGAAACCACCAACAAAGTGAAAAGCAACCTACAATATGGGAATTAAATTATATCAGCTGTTTCTCACATGAAGGACTATTATCTAGAATATACAATGAACCTAAAAATTCAGCCCCTCAAATTTAAAGTCCTAATTCAAAAATAGGTATAAATAAGATGGGTAATGTGAAGTCTGGATATCTGATATAAATGATATGATTGTCACCAGTGTTTTTTAAATATCTTTTATACTTTCTCCTGTTCCTTCACTGACCCTTATCAGTCTTATTTGTCTTTGTATTATGTAGCAGCTGCTGGATTGATTTCTTGTGGTCCCTTGCTAATTTCCATAAATTATTCCCTTCCTGTTCATTGGCTACAATCCTACTTATCAAACTTGCACTGGAGTTTTTTCATCTCCTGGAAATTTCACTGAAGCTGTTTAATAGATTCCATTACTTTAATAATCTGAGATTCTATCATGCTCCAGGTCTCTTCTGTTATTAATCATATCTTCCCCCTGTGGACACTATCTCTGTTTTTATCTGAGAAATCATTTCTGATTTCTATTTTACTAGATCCTCTTTTTGATACTGCTTCAGAGTCCTAGTGTTTGAGCTTCAGTTTGATCTATTTCCATTTTACTTGATTTCCCCTGTGGTGATGATTTTTGTCTTGGTTTCTTCTTCTTCTTCTCTCTCTCTCTCTCTCTCTCTCTCTCTCTCTCTCTCTCTTTCTCCGTTTGTTTGTTGTTGTTCACGTTTTTGGTTTAATTTCTCACCCACTGTCTGGGAAATGTTTAATGCAAATGTCTTTCTTCTTAATATTTGGAAGCCTTAGGAGATGGCTACTTCCTGGGTTGTTCTTTTTGGATCAGTCATGATTAAGTGATCTCAACTCTGGCACATCTTGGGAGGTACTTAAACAGCACAGTCACATCACCTCCTTGTCCTAATACAGTCAGTATCACCAATAGTATCAAACGCAGCACAGGAAATAACAAGCTTTGGCAATTACTATGCTTATACCTTTAACCTCATGGGTTAGATCTGTGACCATATACCAACATTTAGAAGTAACCAGAAATATGTTTACAACATAGAGGTCTGTCATTATTGTAGCATCACCCTTTGGGAATAAAGGATCACCAGGGAGTTGAGGAGGAGATAGAAGGAGAGAGAGAGAGATTAGAAATAGAGTTAGATGATATACAAAGATCACACAAACCCTGGTAAGCTGATATAGGCTAGAGGACAAAAGAAACCGAAGGAACAAATACAAAATAGAATAGACTAGTGGCAGCCAGACCACTAGAAACTGTATTCACCTTTCTATAATGGTACAGAAGAACGAGAGTAGGGGAGACTGAGATGCATTAATTTCTGGGAACTGATACTGACTGGAAAACAAGAGTGGATGAAGGAACAAAAGAAAACTAGGAGCATCCAATACCAGCAGGCTAACAGGAGACTATTTTCTCTCTCCTGTAAAAATAAGAGCAGTTTAGAGAAGAAAAAAACCAAAATTGGACCCACTCAGCAACAAGAAAGTGGACAAATAAAGAATAAAAGAGAGGTCAGAAAAAAGAAAGAAAAAGAACAACAATATCAACAACAGCAGCAAAAATATGACCAAGCCAAACACACTACCAAGTAGGTAGGTCTGCTATCTCCTGTACGTAGTGTGAGCAATAGTATGGAGATCAGATTTGACTAGTTACAGGGAGACAGCCATCATCCACTATCTAGGTTCTGGCTATAATCCCTGAATTGTGCTCAATGGACTGTCCTTCAGGCTTGAACTGTGCACAAGTCCAGGCTTCTATAGGTGAGACTGACTCCACAAATTCACCATGGGCTCTAATCAACAGAATGTCTTCATTCTTCCAGTGGGTGTTTTTTTGTCATGGTGACAGACAAGGCAGTTGAGTCCTGAAAGCCTCTGAGTACATCCCAGGATTGCCTCTTCACTCCTTCAGTATGTGCAAAGAAATGGAGTCTCTGGAGTCTGCTTTCTGCACACCAGTCCCATTAAAGGTCAGGGCCAAGCTATCAGTTTGGATAGACAAGAAGATGGAGTCTCTGTGGACTCCTTCTCTCATGCTGGTGGTGAGAGAGCTGAAGATCTGAGCACTATGGGGAAACTTTGCATTAGTTTTAAAGGACTCACCCTAGCAGTTGATATCTTGAATAAAAGTGATATGTATCTATGACACAAAATACAATAAAAAATGTCTTTGTTCCATGAATTTTTTCAGGAAAGATTGGCCTTACTAGACAACAGGGTCTTGTGTCAATTGACAATGTGAGTAGCTGGAAAATATCTACTCTGAGGCCAATTTAATTATCACTACATAGGCCCTGATATTTAAGTGCCTTAAACACATGATGATATTTAGTGAGTTATCTAGTTAACTGAGTTTATATTGGATTTTCAATCACTTCCCGTTGGAGAGTACAACGGGAAAGTAAGTGGCCCAAGATAAAAGATTTACACAGAAGTAGCTACAAAATTTTGAGAAACCCTCTTTTAAACATAGAATAGGGCCAGCGATGTAACTCAGTGGTAGACTGCTTCCCTTGCTTGCTAGGGAGGTTCTGGTTCAAATGTGAATATTTATTTAAATGAAGGAAAAAATGATAAAAATATTACCACTCAGAATGGAAAACTACAAAACATCAAAGTTTATAAGTTCCAGAATCTTCCCAAGATCCTCAGAAGGAGTCCATACTCCTGTTGTACTGAGATTTAAACTTCAATAGAATCACACTAGAAAACAATCTTGTACCTTTGGAAGCTTTCCGGGAAAAATGATGTATAGAGTGTGGATTTGTATTCCTTAAAATATTTCAGAAATAAATTATTGCAGTTATATAATTTGGAGTAAATATATAATTTGTTCGATACATTATTGTAACAAATGAACACTATTTTTTTGAGAATTATTTTGATTTAATCTCTCCAGTTATATTTAGATAACTTCTGTGGAAAGACAGGGAGAGGGTTTGAGTGCACAGATGTGTCTTTTTGAGATCCTCAGCTTGTGTGAAAGAACATCAGCGTGTGGCTCTCTGTAGCTGACAGTAAAGATATGGTTCCACTCTCACCTGCTGTCCAGACACTGGCCAGGAAGCACAGGGCCTCACACTCACTGCCTTCAACACTTAGCCAAACCTTGGTTGATGGACACACTGTTCATTGTTCACTCTGGAGGATGCATTTCCTCTGTGCTTCTTGAACCAAGTTTCACCTTCGTGGTGCAGGAAATGAGTTCCAAACATAGGAGAAGCTGTTTGAGTTGCTGTGATCTGGGACTATTGTTTATTAGTACTTAGGGTGATGTACATCAGAAAGTCACTCGGCCTTCCTTTGCAAATCTCAAAGTTTTCAAAGATATTTTGCCAGGTATATTTGTTCTTATTTCTGTCAGAGAGTATGTACTTCTTCCAACATTTTATGGACTCATTTCAAATCATTGTTCTAGGATCAGATTAATTTTCAACATTAATAAAAGTAACATTTGCATCCTTAGAAAACTTTAAATAATTCCTCAGTATACAAAATAAAGCAAGTTTCCTACCTTGGGTTGTAAGGTCCACTTTAGCACTATCTCTTGCTTTTTCAATGACTCAAATCAGTCTTATGTTTTCTTCTTTGCATCATCCAGCAGCTGCTAGATTGTTTTCTTGTGATTCCATGCTATTTTTAAGAAATCTCTCTATTTGTGGTCACTGACCGCCCTCCTATCTTCTATATCTGAAATCCTTTCCTTGCAGTGGCTTATTTTGTTGCATATACTTTCAGTGGAGTTTTTAATATGCAGAATATCTATTTCATGGATTCCATTTCTTAGAATCGGTGGGTCTACTTGGCTTCCATTTTTTTCCTATGTTGAGCATTTATGGTTTTCATCGAGGCCCTAAATTTCTCTATTTTTTTCATTTATTTCTTTCATTTTTAGACTCTCTGTGTACACCTTCCAGTTTGGTCACCATCTGGAGAATTATTTCTTGTTCCATTTTTTGTAGAGCCTCATTCATCTCTTTTGTTACTTTCTGTGTTATCATTTCAGAATATCCAGGCCATTCATTGTTGTATTTTTCCAGCCTTTCATGTCCAGGGCTTGTCTTTGATGAGCTAGAAGACTGGAATTGCATCTCGTTTAAGTGCCTTTTCATTTCTGTTTTTTTTGTTGTTGTTGTTGTTGTTGTTGTTATTGATGGTTTTGGTTCAATTTCTATGTTGATACTTCTGTATCACTTATTGTATCTTTATTTACAGTATTTTAGTTCCTTAAGAAAGGGTTACTTCTCAGAGGTGTCTCCCAGGTTTAGCTGACATTTCAGTTTTGAATCTGTAATGACCTTAGACAATCTTGTTTTAGTGTAACAAAAAGGGCAACTGATTAGAACAATCACATCGACTTGGCCCAACTATTACAGTAACACCACTTATACAATCAGCACAGTCATATCATCAAACAGTTTAGAAAATAACCAATTGTTGTAGCTGTTACTGTCATTTAAAACCATATGAATTTGATTAAAATGAAGGACTAGCCAGAAACAGTTTGCAGTAAATAGACCCGGAAATATAGCAAATTTATCCTTTGGGATGAAAATGTAGGAGTGGGGAGGGATAGAGAGATAATATGAGGGAGAACAGTTAGAGACAGGGCTAGAGGACACAGGAAGATCACACAAACATAGGGAGACAGAAGAAGACAGGAGGAAAAAAGAATGAAGTAACAGAAACAAGAATAGAGTCACCTAACTGCAGCAGGAAAACTGGAGACTATTCACTCTCCTAGCAAAAGAAGAATGATTGAGAAAAGAAAAGAAAAAGAAATTGGACAGACACAAGAAGAAGAAAGGAGAGAAATGAAGAAAAAGCAGAAGAAAGGAGAAGCCAGGAAAGAACAAACAATAGCAAAAATAAAATAAGATCACCACCACTACCAACCAAAAACCAAAAGGGCCGGTGGGGGCATGACTGTTGCCACTGGTAGACAAGATGGACAGGAGCACTGAAGTCCACTAGTCACAGGGAGTTGACCTTAATCTACTGGAATTCAGCCTGGGTGCTGGCTTTGGGCTAAAGTTGAGCTCTCTGACCTCCTGTGGGTGTGAATTCTGCAAAGTTCAACTGCAGGTTCAAGCTGCCCTCCCCGCAAAACAGTCTGGATTCCTCTAGTAGGCAATAGCCCTGCTACTCACCAGTGGCTGCGGTCCACAGACTGTCTTCACTCTCCCAGGTGGCTTCAGTTTTCCTGGACAAGTTTAGAAGGAGTAGGCTCTCTCTTTTTGCTCTTCACGCTGTTCCCACAGCCTAACGCCTCCCCACAGGGATTTTGATCCTGTTCAGTGCAGCCCAGGAGGGAGATGGGAAAGGAACTGGGGGAAATGGAGGGTGTTGGAGGTGAGGTACTTCCTGGCTGGCTGGCATAGTAGCCTGTCTGGGCTGGAGGTGGTAGTGGTAGCAGTATTACTTCCTTCATGACATCTACTTTAACTTCATGTGCTGTTTTATCTGCTGAACCAAAAGAGCCCAGTGTTGGCCTGTACCTTTACTTGGAGTGCATCTCCATCCTTCGACTTTAGCTGGAATATTCTCATTTCTCATATCTGTGTTGCTATCACTCAGAGGCTGACTAAATTTACACCTTTTCAGATGTCTTATTAATCTTCAAAAGCAGAATTAATCTGTTTCTTTCTTACATTTTCCATTTGTATGCATGAGTGTCCTTGTCATTTATTCAATATAATTTTCCTGGATTGTTTCCTTCTTTTCCATAACAACATGTTGGATTTTATGGTTCTGTCCACCCCATAGTCTTTTTTTTTTAATTATCTTTATTGGTACATTAAATATACACATCATGATTGCACTCCATAATGGGGATTTGTACCAGTATAAGACACAACTCTCATTTTTTCCCATAGCCCCACCCACCCTACCACCCCCCCCATATATATAAAATTTGTTTCCTTGCTTTTTTGTTACAATCTCAACATTGTCCCCTAATCTTACACAGTGTCAGCATACAGGTGTGAGAAACCATAGGCACATGATTTTGGATGAAAATACCTCTCCTTTCTCAGGCTTGATCCTTGAGAGGCTTTGTGAAACTGTAGGCAGAAGTTAGCACCAGTTGGGTCAGTGACCAGGCCCTGGTGAGGTAGAGCACGCTGGATCCAGTGATCACTACCCTTTGCCTCTTTAACGTTTTCTTCTTGTTGTGAGGACTGTGGAAGTCTCTGGATTCATTCAGGGTGTCCTATGCGCATCAACCTCATTCCTGAGCCTTGGGGAAATGTGGAATATACAGGCCCTCATTCTCAACCTCTGAGTCAAAATCTCCTTCTCAAACACTGCGCCCTTCAAAGGCGTTGCGATATTTTTCCAGCTGAGAGGCAGCGCTGTACTGACAGATTCAGCTTTAAACCTTAGCCGAAAACAGCGGCAGTAAATCCAGCAGACGAGGTTCGAAAGCTTCGGGGCGCTTTATTCTGCCACCGCGAGGAGCTGTCGGTGCAACGCTTTGCTTCGCCTGTAGGGCCAGGACCTTCAGCTACTGTCTTTCCCTTTCCTGGTTCAAGTGTCTCAGCCCCTGGTAGCGAGTGTTTTATCAGGTCCTGCTGGGTGAAGGACCAACGGAGAGGGAGTGATGAAGGAGCCATTTTCCTCTCCTTGCACAGATCCGTTACTGTGCCGTCTTCCACACGGACACGTTTCATCCACATGCACAGAGCCAGTTCTCTTGGGTAACCTGTTGGCTGTAAGCGGTGCTTCAACACAGTAAGTGTGCACGCGTTTGCGCGCCTAGGACCAAATGCCGCCCACATCCTGTGCGCTAACTACACCCTCTCTGGCTGGAGAGAGTAGTCATGTATATAATTAGCTTTGGCCTAAAGTGTTTGCTTTAGTCCTGTTAGGAATTCAGTACTTAAAAGTTTGGATTATTTGAGCATGTGTACTTCTCCTGGATCTAATCTTTCACTATTTTGATGTTTAACTCTGTTCACGTCCCTGGAACAGTCTCGTGGCATGGCAGATTCGCATAATCACATCGCCTTTGTGTGGACACTGAGGTGAACCCTAAGAAAGAATAAAGACTACTTTATTCTTAGATTTAAAGTAACATCTGTATGAAGCTTAGCTAATCCCAACACTGTCTCAACAAAAAGATTCATTTTTGTCACTTTCAAACCCAGATAAGGCTTGTATCAAGGTTGTTGAGGAAAGCATTCCATTATTCAATATATACAACTGTTCATATCAATGAAGTCTTGCTGAACAAATTCCCAGTGAAGCACACGATAAAACAAAATGTATTACTATATTAAATGAAAAATACTTTGGTATATTATTCATTCTGTGGGGAGAAAGCAGAAAAGAATATGTGGGTGTGACCTGAAAATGACCCATTAATCAGTGCATTTAATGAATTCTCCATCTAGTTACCTTGACACAAGTACTTACTTAGGCCCAGAGTTATTCTGTTGGTGGTTATCTCAATATAACCAGAGTTATTGCTGTGCAGGGAAGTGATGGGGTGGTCTTGTTCACATCCAGGATGTTTCATTTGCTTGAGTTTCTTTACAGAGAGGTAGAGAGTGAAAAGAAACATCTATGGAGAGAAAAGTGATTTTTTTTTCTTAGATATAGCTTAAATTAAGATAATATTTCCCTTAAATACCTCTCTGTTCACATTTGAGGCACTAGCTATAGTGATTAAATAACAAAAGAATTGAAGATAATAAACAAAAGCTGGCTTGGCCCTTAATCAAATAGAATGCAGTTATTACTCTGGATCTAATATGTTCTGTATATTTGATCAAGTCATAAAAAATATGAGGGTTAGGGCCAGGATTTAGCTCAGTCATTCCATCACCTGCTTGCAAGCACAAGGACCTGGGTTTGATCCCTGGTAATCACATACAATAATGCTGGGCCTGGAGACCCAGGTCCACCAGCAATCAGTACCACATACCATGGTGTCGTTCGTAGTGGCTCACACTTGTAATCCCAGCACTTCGGGGACAGAGGCAGGAGGACTGCTGTGAGCTCAGGGCCAGCCTGAACTACAAAAGAGAGACTCAGTCTCAAAAAAAAAAAGTTTAGGGCCGGGGAGTTAACTCAGTGGTTCCGGCGCCTGTCTTGCAAGCGCAAGGACCCGGGTTCGATTCCCCGGTAACCACATAACAATACTGGGTGTGGAGACTCACCGCAGCAGCAACCAGTACCACATACCACAGTGCCGGGCGTGGTGGCTCACGCCTGTAATCCCAGCACTCGGGAGGCAGAGGCAGGAGGATTGTGATGTGAGTTTGAGGCTGAGCTCAGGGCCAGCCTGAACCACAAAGCGAGACCCTGTCTCCAAAAAACCTAAAAAAAAAAGTTTAAAATGAGGAAGGATCACATACTTTCTTACCTTGCCAATGGCTTAGAAATTGTGGGTTCAAAGAATTGGTCTGTAATTGCTTTGTCCCAAGGCATCTAAAGGTGCTTAATTAATAAAGCAGGAACACATCGTTTTTTGAGTGAATTTCACTCGTCACAGCACAGCCCGAGGACACTCTTCTCCACATGAGATCCTGAGAAGATACGTCCAACAGCTGACAAAACCCAGTATGACTTCTTGTTGAAGAGTAAGTGCATTCATACTGAGGGCATAGTTACAATTGAAATAAACAGGATAAAGATGTACAAACACGATATATATCATTTCTCTAATATGAGAAACTGATGATGTGAGTGAGGTCCAGATGTATGATGAGTATCGTGAAATAAGAAGAAAATAGTCAAAGAGGAAATGGAAAGGAGTAGGAGAAAGTAAGATGTGGTCAGGGTTGTAGGGGACAGGGAAACGGGAAAATTGTGAATCAAGTTGTGTCATGTACAGATACAAATTCTCCATGCTGAATGTGATCATAATGTATGCATAACATGTACCAATCAAATCAATTAGAAAATTCACTGATTCCCAAACAAACCCCTTGCCATCACCTTTTTAAAAGCCAACCAAAGGGACCCCTGTTAGACACAGGACAAAGTGTGACAATGTCACCAGGGAGACAGATCCCACTGGGACCTGAGTCCTTTTCTGAGGAGACTCTGTCTTCACACTTCTCTTTTTTCCTCTTTGAAGGTAACTTCAACCCAAGCTTTGTCTTCCTCAAATCTTTCCAGTTTTGTTATCCTATTATTGACATAGTTTAACCAAAATTAAATACACTTGGCCAAGTATGGCCTAATCAGTACTTTGTATAATGTTTTTTCCTGTTTTATATCCTATACTTATGGCTGGTCTAAAAAGTAGGGGTTTGTTTTGTTTTGTTTTGTTTTTTTGTTACAGAAGTATATTCAATGAGAGTCACCAATGAACAGTCCAAAATGGTACTTACATCCATGTTTAAAACTTGAAAACATGGTTGGTGTCAGTTATAAAATTGAGGGGTTTTTTTGTTTATATTTGAGGGGTGCTGAGGATCAAAACCTGTGACCTTGGCTGCGTGAAGCAGGAACCAGAACCAATGAACTAAGTCTTGGACCCATAAAAATGAAGTTTTATGGCTAGGAATAAAATGTGATAACATGGGATAAGGCAATGTTTCTTGAGCCGAGCAGTTTCACTGCTTTCTTGGTGAGGTTATGTTTGTTTTTATGTAAATGAAGAACTCAAAAGAGAAACAAAACAAAACAATAAAATAGGAAGTTCCATTAAAATCATTGCAATTTCACAATTTGGTTAAATATATTTTATGAAATATTTGCCATGTGTTTATACATATGTGTACAACAGTATATTGCATATTTATAAGATTACAATGCAAAATATATTTCCTACTGTGGATTATGTCTAAAAGATTTTCTTAAGGAAATAAGAAATAAAACAGCACCCAGACAATGGGATGATTTAGCAGGGCAAGCTGTACATGTCAGACGTGAGCAGTAGATAAACAAAGGACAGACTAGTTGAGCCCACTTACACCGTGCACGGCCTCGCCTCCTCAGGTGGAGCAGCGTGGGCGTGACCTCACCTGGTCTCCTCTCCACCCTGATCACACAGCGCTGTTCAACTTCGCAGGGCGAAGCTCTTGGTGGACTTCCAGGCCTGGCGACTGGCTGCCTTGTACCTCATACCTGCAAAGAGCATACAGGGGAGAGGCTGGCCGGAAGATGCTATCTGCTATCGGAAGTTAGCGCTGAATATCTCCCCTGGGTGTTTGTCTTTCTTTACAGTTTTCATCACCCCTTTTCCCCTACGAAATATGCTATGTGACTTAGAAATAGTAACAATCATCCCTGAAGTGATAATGATAACACTGACAGAGGTACTTGTGTGACTTCTGGGAACAGCTGCGGTAGAGGCAGAAAGTTCTCTGAAGCCTTCCCGCGGAGCAGTGGACAGAAGCAGCGAGCAGGGCTGGCCCAGGCAGGCTCCTGCTGCCTCTTCTTGTCGGTGGTGACTGACAGGCGGCTGTGATGGGCGCCATGAGGGGAAGTCATGTTCTCTTTACCTGTCCTCAAAGGCCTCTGAGACTTCCAGGGGTAAAAGACATGAGTCTTTTACGTTACTTATCCTAAGAGAATTCTAATTGTGCTGCGGATGAGAGGAAGAAGATTCTCTGGAAAGTTACTTGTTGAGAGGATGAAGATAAACTTTCAACCTGTTCTTAATCAGAGAAATAAAAAATCCGTTTGAACCTTAGAGAGTCCTGGAAGTGGCGTGATGAACTCTACTCTTTGGCTGTGGGGCTTTCTGTGAATAATTTCATTCCCATCCTTTTTTTCTGTAACATCCAGGAGAATGAGGATTTTGATAAAACAACTTCAGCCTAATAAAAGTGATACACAGTTATTCACACAAAGGGCACGGAGAGTTTCAGGCCTGTGAAAAGCTCGGTATTAAGTGGTGCTTGTTAAAATGAGGTGTGGTGGAGCCCACCATTTGCAGCCTGAACTCATGGAAAGCCTGTTAGTCCCCAGTCCTGCTCGCTAATCACGTCACTGTTGCTTCTGCGGAAGGCTGGAGGACGTCCCCTCAGCTACCAAGGCCAGTGAGGCTGTCCTCATCGCTCTTGTACGTTCTTCAGCCCCCACTTTTCTTCTTTTAAACTCCTGGAACAGGACACATACTTTGGCTTCAGGCCTTTCACACCAGCTTTCTTTCTTTTCCTGAACTCTTGTCTTGATTAATTCTGCCGATCCTTTAGGTGTTAGCTTAGCTTTCCTTTAGAAGTGAGAACGATCTTTAACCTGAGAGCTAATTAAGCCTTACATGCTATGTGTTTGCAGTGCGCTATCACGGAAGTCACGGCCCTTGGTTACTTTCAGCTTCACCTCTTTCTTCCTGCTGCATTACAAGTCAGAGTCAACACGATACCCTACGTTATCAAAGTGCCTGGCACAGGCCAAATGCACACGTGCATGCTTACCTCTGCCCCCTAAACACAGGCTGAGCGTCCCCATTATGCTTTATACCCAGCAGCTCCCCCAGGAGGATCGTGAGCTCGGAGTCAGCCCTTCTGGAGGGAGAGGAAGGCCTTTGGGGAGGTGAGTGAATCCTGGAGGTTCTATAGCTAAACTCGGGCCTGGAGGTGGAGTCTTGTTGGAGGAATCGTCACTGGGGGGCGGGACTGGGAGGCGTGGCTCTCCCAGCATCTTCCATTGTCTCTACTGCTTGCCCACCCTTATGAGAGTAGCTTTCCTCCGCCAGACCCTTACACTGTGACTCTAATTATGTAAGGACCGAAACATCCACAAATGTAAAAGGGACTTGTCACCCCAATTCTTCACATCCACATTTTAATGGAGTGATGCCTGAGCAGCTCTAGTTTTATTCATCAGGGACATCTTATCATTTTATTCTTAGCACATATTCTTTGACTAACCTTTCTGAGACTTTGCCATTTCCTTTTCTGCAAAACTTTGGTCAGTGATGTAATAGGGAAGGGCTTGTTTATATAGGAAGTTCTGGAAGATGTGTCTTGTTTCTGCAGATTCTCTTACTACTTTATTCTTAAGAACTTAAGATTCAGTTGTGTTTACACAGTCTGAGCTGGGATCATGGAACATTGCTGAGAACTCACAGACTGGTGTCCACTAGTGAGTAAAGATTTTCTGCTGCCCCTCTGACACAAAGGTCTCCCATTTTGGAGGGTTCACAGTTTCTTCCTTCTCTCTCTTCATGCACAGGGAAGGGTGGAGATTCTTTGAGAGTTGTATTTTTCAGAGAACTGGATCATGCCAGGATTTCTCATAGCAGAGATCACTTGTGATAACTCAAATATACCCAAAACAAATAACACCCTTTCAGGATCTCTTCCATGAAGTATTCTAGTAACCATATATTAGCAAGAGGTGGGTGGTATCATAAAATGTGACTGAATTGTTGAGTGGGGAATGGTGTGGGACCCTCCCTCCTGGAGGTGAAGCATCTGTGGGCGGAATGGTTCATTCCTGAGGAGTATTGCATCACAGAAATACAAGTGAAAGGGGCAATAAAGTAGACTGACTTCTAACTGCTTTTACAATTATTTTCAGTTTCTTCCTAGACAATGTACTATTTCTTTATTGCTTGCACCTAGGACCAGGGGAAAAATTGATTTCATTGTTCCATCTTTTTGCTCATTGATGCGGTTTTGTTTCCAGCTCTCTCATGACTAGTTATGCAATGATAAGCACATCAATCCCTGTCTGAATTTGATCCCTGACACACAAATTTAGAACTTTGCAGGTTCAACACTCACTCGTTTATAAAGATACATGTGTTTATTGAGAAACCTTTCTCTTATCCATAAATGAGTATCTGGAACAAGGACAACTATGTTCTGTAAACTTTGTCATTTCCTTTCTCCTCTCAGATCTGCATATCATAACATCTTAGTATGAAACATTTACTGAAAATTTAGGGTGAGAGAAAACCCACAATGCTTTCTTTCTAATCATCTACCAATATTTGAGGAGTCACCAGGAAGCTATTTTCAAATGAGAGTTCTGCTGGCCAAAAGGAATCTTGTTTTCTTTCTTAGCTCATAGGAAACGATGAACTCTGAGTGATTCTCAAAGTTCTTCCTTGCTTAGGTGGTGAAACACAGCTTTTCAATTTGGGATGAAATGGAGTCACGTGTCGATACATCTGCAGATAATATTTTAATGAGGGGTGTAAACTTTGCTTTCCTTCATTACATCTCCCATTCATGTCGCTCTGCATTTAGAGTAGAGAGGAAGTTGTTAAATTACATTTAATAATAGAGCAGGGTGTTTAATGTACATTAATTAAATATCAGCAGATGGTAAAGGGAGTCCTTGCTGAGTACGAATAAGGAGAGAGAGAGGGAGTTCTAGCTGCCATGTAATTAAGCTGAACCTGCAGAAACAATGAAGGTGCGATTACTTTTTTATTTACACATTAGACTTACATATGATGTGGAAGAATTTAATTACTCTGAAACTCTTATTGTGTCAATCCTGGTTGCTTGCATATTGAGTTGGTCTCATTCTTGTAAACATGACAGAGCAGCCTGATTCTCATTATTTCTGAGCATTTTCATCATCATGCTGTGCAAACTGAGACCTCCATGTCCCTGTACCTCGTGCCACCAAAGGACTAGGGTGTGACCTCTCCTTCCTGTCAGAGTTCGGAGTGAGTGCACCAGGGCTTTAAAAGAGAATGTGCATAGAGGTGTGGAATTCTTATTTTTTCTTGCAGAAGGGCCTATCTTGGAAATACCACACTTGATAGCCAGGCTGTGACCATTTAGGAGAAAACTCATCAATTTCATCCTTGCAATTGGCAAACCAGTTAGTACCTTTGAGTTTCTCAGAAATGCATACACTGAAGCTACATTTCACTTTCAGTCTCTAATCTGTTTGAGATTATATGTACTTATTAAGCTGTAATTATTAGTTTTCTGGCCATTGCAAAATATTTTTAATTCTCTAATGAGGAGAAAATTTCACTGTCTATTTGTGTTAATGCTGTGCAGCAATACGCCCTTTCAGGTCACACCTCTGGGGACACCCTTCCCTCCAGAGCCCATGGTGTGATTCCCACCCAGATTTACATGGAATTCTCAGCAAGTTAAGACCTTAGTTAAAATACAGAATGATAGATCTTCATAGTACCGCCATGAGCCGGGTTTTTAGTAATGTAATATTCTTTACCCGCACAGTATAGTCCTTCACTGATTTGCTTAGGGGCAAGTGAAAACTCATTCATCATAGGAAAACTGTTGAGTTACCAACTGTTTGGTGGTTTTCAGTAAAAGGAATGTTAATGAGAAAGAATTTATGAGGATAATGACGATCACTCTTTGGTGAGAAAGTAGGTAGCTCTTCACTAATTCTCATTTCCTATCTAAGGAGGGAATAGTGTTAGCAAACTGAGAAGGAAACCACTAAAAGTAAACATTATTAAGTGAGACTCAGAAGCCAGTCTAACCACATTTGCTTTTTACTTTAGCAGCAATTGAAAATTGCGTGTTTTCCTGTTTCCCTCTTGATTAAAAAAAAAATAGGGACCATAGATACGCATGTTAGGGACCACTTAATCTTAGCTCTAGAATTAGATGAAGCTCTAAGCCAGGTGCAACTTCAGGGAGCTCCAATGAAAAACTGGGGTGATTTTAATAGGAATCAAGATGTCCATAGTTTTTCCTTTCTTACTTAAATACCAGGTTTTATTTGATTTTAAGACAAAAATATTACTTGCACTTCAATTTTTTTCTCTTTATTGAGTTTATCGGTACATTTTTCGTACCCATAATGACCCCATTCTTCATTGGAAATTTGAACATGTACATTACATAATATAGTTCCTCTGACCAGCAGGTGCAAGGTCCCAAGTTCAATCCACAGTTCCATGGGGTGGCAACCAACACACCAAACAACTACAACATAAACAAACAAAAACATGCACTTTAGCTCCTGTAGCTGGACCTCATTTCTTTGGCTCTGGAATTGCTAACTCACCCCATACTCAGTTATATTTAGCATTTGAATCATGACCCATGACCATTACTCCACCACAGCTCAATACTTGAAAGTGATGGAGCTGAATTCATACCTAGAACTGTTTGACCTTTGGTCCTAAACTGTCTCTTAGTTGAAAGGTCCTGTTGACCTTGAGAATGTCACTGTTTTGAGCAGATCTGGGAGACTCAGAATTTTATCCTTTTCCTTTCCCTTTTGTTTTCCTTTCCTTTTGTGTTAATGCCCAGCATTAGACACAAAAGACATAGACAGCAAAATTTCTCTTCATTATAGAATTGAAAATTCAATTATAGAATTGAAAATATATGATAATATTTACACTGTGTGGGTAAAGAATATTACATTACTAAAACCCCTGCTCATGGCAGTACTTTGAAGATCTATCATTCTATATTTTAACTAAGGTCTTAACTTGCTGAGAATTCCATGTAAATCTGGATGGGAATCACACCATGGGCTCTGGAAGGAAAGGGTGTCCCCAGAGGTGTGACCTGAAAGGGGGTATCGCTCCCCAGCATTAACACAAATAGATAATGAAATTTTCTCCTTATTGGAGAATTGAAAATTCAATTATAGAATTAAAAATATTTGAAAATGTGTTTCGAAACACAGACCTTCCAGTCATTGTCGCTGAGTGTTAGGAACCCAAACAAATCCACAAAGAATAAATTGAACACAGCAGCACTGTTTGAGTGCCATAGTAAAAATCATCATTTTATAGTTCCGGACGAGGCACTGGCTATCCATGCAGTTTATGTTAGTGAGCTGCTTTGCTGGCGGTTCTTGACGTTAGAGGTTGGATTACCCAGACATGGTGACACTCAGCTGCTGTCCCGGGGACCTGAGAAACTGGGGCAAGACACGGTGTTAAACCTGGGAGTTTGAAGCGTGTCTGAAGAACATACTGAGCCTTCATTTATTAAAAATATAACAGCTATTCTTACATGAGTAAACAGATAGGTAAAAGAATGATAATTTCTGCTAAAGTAGATGCCACAAGGATTCAGGAAACTGATGTGTGTATCTTTGAATTGTAAAGGGCAAAGATTATAATAATAGCTTGCTGATTTTAAGACGTCATTCAAGCACTAATTAGTGTGGGACCTTCAAAAAGTTATTTTGGGCTTTTGTTTTCTCCTGTGCAATTGGGGGTAATTATAGTTCTTTTGCAGGGCTGTAGTGAGATTAAATAATGCTTACAAGTGGATTTCAGTCCTCTCCTCACACCAGTTCACTTTGCACTCAAATTCTCAGTCACCCTCAGTTCACATGTATTACACAGCTTACATCTGTGATGAATAGGAAATGCCTTTTCCTACATCACCATCTCAAGAGCAATACTACAAAACAACTAATTGCACGACATTGACATCATACTAGATGTTACTACTGATTCAGAGACAATTTATAACACAGGAGAATGTGTGCAGATCACAGGCAAATGCACTGCAATACTTGAGCACTCATGGGTTTTGATGTCCATAAAGGTCCTGGGACCAAGTCACCAGAAACGGCCACAGGTGAGGGACAACCGTACTTACTACAGCAAAACACAGTAAGAGCCACATACGTTTCCTGTCAGTCAAGTTCTTGGTGCATAACAATTATAATTGTGTACAAGAACCAGAACAATGACTGCATGTGATGAGGTATTCAATTGCCAGTAAGTTACCTTTGGTGTTTACTCTGCCTCACCTCAATATTTGAGCATTAGTGATGAGTAGAAAAGCCTGAAATATTCTGAGATCATGAGAAGTCTCACACAATCCCTGCAGTAAAAAAAATTTCTTAGGATCAAAGGGTTCCTGTGTTTAGGATTTGTGTTTCTAAACGATGTGCTATGAAAAAAGCATGTTTTCACTATTTTCTTCTTTCTAAAGGGGGAAATAAAAAAAAATCATCCAACTACTCACTTATGTGTTATCTCAAAGACTTTCAGACACTAACTTCTTTTAAATTATTAGGATTTAGAGTTTAAAGATATTTACTTCTAGGTCAAGTGTAAACTGGATGATGGCATGACATCCTCTTGGTTGAAGGACAGGTGGACTTAATCCCTGGAAGGATTCAACCATAACCAGGTACAGATGTAATTGGAAGTTTAATATTTGTTCTGAACACATCACATCAAAATGCCTTCCTTGCTGGATATCAGCAGACATGGCCACAAATATATTTATCATCCTTGGCCCCAAAATAACTGCTTTTTGTATTGTCAAAAGCTCACTTATTTACTCCAAACTTATTTTTTAAGTAAGGGGACTGAGGCTCAGAAAGCCAGCGCTCCCGGCCAGTCCTATCATCATTTAGGTCATGTTTCCTGCTCTAATATAGTGATTTTTCCAATGCTGTCTGCTGCAACACCTCTGATTTTAACTGTGGTCAAAGAAGCTAACTTGTGGCTGGGAAGCAGAGGAGTGGACACAGGACTCAGCGAGTGCTCCCCGTGTCCTTACGAGGGTATTGCTCACCTGAAGTTTGAATGAACAAACAGAGACCTTAGGTCCACAGACACATGTCTTGGATTTGCAGCAGCCATGTGTATCCAGAGCTCTAAAAATAAAGTTTGGGCTCATGGCCTGCTCTGGCAACACAGCCCAGCGTCTCCTGAGATCCATGGACCCACTGCCTTTGAATCTATTACTTCCTCTTGTGTCTCTGCACTAAGATTTGTATCCATGATGGCTTTTTCTAAAAGAGGGCTTTGAAATAGAGATTAGTGGATCTAAATATCCCCATTATAGTTCTAATGAGACCTTTTTTCTAAAAATAAACTTAGGAAATCAACTCTCACGCATTAAATTATAAGGCATCGTTAATAATTCATTTTTATTAATACAAATAATTCCTCTGGGTCATTCAAAATGCATATGGCAGTGCAGCAGGGCCAAGCCAACACAAATTCATTTCAGTTCAATATCACCATTTTTCTAAAAAACTAGATAAATGTAGGCAACCTGACATACAGTAGAGCAAAAAGAAAAATACAGTGTTTCAAATAAAAAAAGACAAATCTAAACAACAAATAAATCTGCCATTGCCTTTAAAAAATTGAAACCATACAGGAAAATTTCACCTCTAAAAATAAGAGGGAATATCACATTTCCTGTATTCCTTCACCCATGGAAAAAGGGCATCTGATTTTTCTAAAATCTGAGAGAGCAGAATCTCCTGTCCTAATCTATAATTAAAGACAAGCATCAAATGTTGAGGCGAGCAGAAAACTCAAGCTCACTTTTGGGAGAGGCCCTGTAACTTCAAGCCTGGTGCTCCTCCGAGCCTCAAAGAAACCCCAAGGTAGGTAGTATAACAAAATAAAATTTCTTAAAATAGTGTGTAATAAACCATAGCCCTGTCCTGGCAGACCACAAGGCTCACAGCATCGGAGAGCAGCTCATTCCATGGGAGGGCAGCTCATACTGTGGGAGAACAGCTCACACTATGGAAGGGGAGCTCACACCATGTGCGGGGAACCATTCTCACTGACGTATGGGCTGAATTTCAGAGCACAGGACCAGCATGCACTTTGTCACCATCCTTGAGGATTGTCAAATATTCCAGCGGCTCTGCTTGTCTTCATTGTGTACAAGTGAATAAGAACACAAAGTTTCCCTGTGTCCCTGTGTCCCTGTGTATATTTTCTAATCCACACATATCACATCTTCTGTAGGTTCTGCATCCAAAATACTTCAGGAAAATCACCAGCACAGACAACACTCGGCTGTATCTGCCCTCCTCCAAGTCCATTATGCATTTCCAGTGTTTCTCCTTGTGCTCTCACCCACAACCTGTGTAACCTGTTCTCAGCATGAGGATCAAAAGGACCCTTTCAGTTACGAGCCAGGCAACCCAGGAATCTCAAAACTGGTTGTTTCACTGATGGGAAATTGAGCCGCATCTTAACACAGACCTTTTTTATTTCTATAATTTTGTTGTGAAATCCTAATCCTCTCTCATCCATACTGACTTTGACGCTGACTTGACAATATATCAAACCTCCTCCCCACTCAGGACAAAATGGTACATAGTACATTCCCTTCACCTCTTAAAATCTTTGTTCAGATGGTTTGTTTAAGAAGGAAATTTCGTAACCAATCCTAACAAATAATTAGGCATTACCTTTCCGACACATCCTGTTGACTTTGTCTATGGCATTTATCCTCACTGGAGTGGTTGGGATTGAGTGTGAAATCATATCGTTCCTTTTTTATAAAACCTCTGAGAGCCAGAGTTTTCTCTGCAATGTACCTGCATCTATAACTCTTTTTGTCATCTAACAGTCACTTAATTTATGTTTATAGAATGAAGGAGGACTGAGAAATTGGTAAGTGAGGTAAATGCTTTCTGAGTATTACTTGATCTTTGACGAAGGGTTAAAAACATACACTGGGAAAAAGATAGCTTCTTTAAAAATTATACCTGGGAAATGGGTTATCTATAGGTAAAATACTAAATCAATATATCTCACCGTATACTGAACTGAAAACAAAAAGGTCAAGGATTGAAATGTTAAAGTAGAAACACTTAATCTGCTAGAAAATACATAGATACATAGATAAAATTTTTAAAGATGTAGACATAGGCAAAAGCTTTCTAAAGAGGATTCCAATAGAACATGAAAAGATCCAAGAATAAACAAATGGAATCGCATCAGATGCAAAACTTTCTGATCAAAAAGGGTACAAGTAATGGAGTAAGAAGCAACATGCAGAAAGAGAGAGCAGTGTTTGATAGCTACTCTCCAGATGGAAGGCTAATATCTAAAATATGGAAAACAAACAAACAAACAAAACTTGAAAAATTAATCATCCACATTAAGGATCTAATAAAAATGGGCAACTGAAATGAATAGACTCTTCTTTGAAGAAGACAAATAGTCAATAATTACATGAAAATATGTTCAGTATCTCTGACCATTAGAAAAATGTCAATTCAAGCAGTGTTGAGATTCCATCTTTGGAAGAATGACTGTCATCAAGCAAAAAAATAGCAAAACATGTCAGTGAAGCTCCTGGAAAAAGGAAACTTACACTTTTATGGAAATATAAAGCAATACAACAACTATGGAAATCACTATGGAGGTACCGCACAAACACCTAACACTAACAATTCTTTCTGTTCCATTTACTTCCCTCTTGGTATTTCCCAAAAGTGTTAAATATATCAATTATGGTGCTGGACACATATCCCTGTTTAAAGTTGCAGAATTAATAATAGATAAATCTTGGAATAATCTTCTAAGGTCAACAGATGAATGTATAAAGAAATGTGGTTTTACACACAATTGGGTACTACTGTCCCACAAAAAGGCATATACATGAGTTATTGTAGAAAAATGGATGTACCTGGAGACCATAATAGTAGGAGTGAAACCTGTTGGACAGAATGTCAGTACTTCTATTCAGTGTCAGAAACTGTAACAGATAAAATGCTACAAGATGTTGTGAAATGTTCAAAAGCTGAAGTACAAACAAAATATTCTATATGAATCAATAGCCATATTTAAAGGGGACAATGTTGAGATTGTAACAAAAAAGTAAGGAAACAAATTTTATGTATATGGGGGGGTGGTAGGGTGGGTAGGGCTATGGGAAAAAATGAGAATTAAGTTGTGTCTTATACTGGTACAAATCCCCATTATGGAGTGCAATCATGATGTGTATATTTGATGTACCAATAAAGATAAAAAAATGTATTTATTATGGCTCCCCACCAACCACACTAAAAGTTTTCATGGGTCTGCTGTACTTAAGGATTTCTCATGGAAAGGAATGGAAAGACTTAGAAAAGTAATGGGTCCATTAATGGTATAAAAATTTATTCCTTTGTAGATGCATAGACTTACTCTGCTTTTCATGTAGAAATTCATCCTAGAATCCAGTCACTATGTCTTTATTCATATAGTAATAAACCAAATGATGTTGTACACAAACTTGTTGCTCCCATCTCCCAAACTAATCTGAGTGTGACATTCAACAATTTGTTTAGCAGTCCAAAACATTTTTGTTAACAGAGTACAAGCTGACCAACGCAGAAACTATACACAGGAATAAAGCAGAAATTCCAAACAATATGTTGCAATTTCAAAACAGATAATTGTATGCTACAATGGTTGGACTTCAGAAAGATTTACATTGGCCTCATATATGAAAGAAATCAAACTGATGCTGCTGATGTCAACATTGACCTCGATGGGAACACTGATGTTGGAAACCTCAACAAAATGGAAGTCTGAGGCTGAAAATTTCTCTAATATAACCCAAGGCAGAGTAGATGTCCTTGATGCATTATCCTGAAACTGGGAAGTCCAGAAAGATGTCAACTGTGTCCTATAAGGAAGGACAGAAAAACAAAATATGCATGCTATCAGTGGAAGCCGTATTTGTATTTGGAGCATGCCCTTTTCATGTTTGAAAACTGCCTTGGCTGTGGCAGGCAAAGGAGTGACTATGGCTGAGGTTGACTCTTGGTTTTATTTACATTGTAATTGTGCACTTTTTATTTCTGATGTTGTGTTTTAGGTTCTATAAGCCAGTAGTACCTGATGTGAAAATGTTGATGTTTATTCCAAATGCACAATACATATTAAGAGTTTAGTATTTTATTTATTGATATTTTATGTTACTGTTAACTATGCTTTATATAGGATGATAAGAACCTCCAGACAAAAAAAAAAGATCAGTGAGATGTCAAGTCTGTCCTGCAAAAGGCCAAGAAGGCAAAATACATGTGCTGTCAATGTAAGGATATGTGTGTACGGAACGTGCTGTTGTTAATGTGAGGACTGCCTTGGGGTAATCATTGAAGTAAAGATTACATCTTTAGAGTGATACTGGCATTTTCTTCATAGATCATAGAGGAATTTATTTTTGAGGCTCCTTTTAAGAGAATGTACACTAAGAAATCTTGATACTTCTTATAAACATTCAATAAATATAAAAAATACAACACTTTATTTTTATATGTTCCTGTTACACACTTATTGTTTAGTATGGTAAGACTTATAAAATTAAAATTAATAATTCATTTGTAGAAATATTTTAAACAATAAATATAAATATAATATACCCATATGTATGTACTTTTATGACAATATTGGTGTTATGCCCCTTTACATGTAATTATTGTTTAGCTCTTGAACAGACTTACATTAGAGATATGTTATATACATTTTGTAGACAAATAAGATTTAACAATGTTTATTTTTTACGACCACACAATTGATGGGTTACTGTGTCAAATTCAAGTTCTCCTGGTTTCCCAGTCCAGGTTATGATCATCTGGTTTAATAAATTATCGCCCGTTTCATGGCTGATGAAAGTGTTCTATTTTCTTATGAAAATATAGATCTACACAATTATTCTAAAACATCATGTAACCTATAGTAATTCTTTATATGAATAAGGAAGTGACCCAAGAATTCTATACAGGTATCTGTTCACTGGTACAGAGAAGTGGGGGGCAGGGTAAACCAGAAAGTAACGAATCTGTTACCTAGCTGGACTGAGCAAGGGAAGATGGAGAGACCGAGAAATGTTAGAAGGGACGACGTGTTCTTTTGTGACTCAGAGTGTAGCTCAGCAGTGTAGCATGAACACCTATTAAATGCAAGGCCATGGGTTTGATCTACAGCCCTGCAAACGCAAAATAAAATGGAAAACACTTTTGTGTTTAGGACTAATACGGTTCTGCATGGCTCACAAATGAATGATTCATTTAAATAAGGGAGAAACTAAAATGAATTCAAATTGCAACAAATGCCTTTGACTATGTTATAATTTTTTTTTTAAAAAAAGGAACTAACTATTCACGCTGAAGACAATGAGAAAGAAAGAAGTGGCATACATGACTCTGGCAAACATAATTTGATTATATACTATAAGGATAACAATAAAAGAGCCGAACGCTGACTGGCATTTCCCTTAGCTGTGTGGCGTTCTCACGGGTTTGCTAGTGTTGGAGACAGCAGTATTGATTATGCCCAAGCTGGCGATGAGCCATGCGGGCTGTGAAGAGTCAACCCCACAACTAGCTTGTTTATAGAAGGGACTTTGGCCTGAGCCGACCTGCTGAGGTCAGAGTGACTCGCACCCAAATTCCATTCCCAAAACTAAAACCTTCTTCACGAACAAGTTAATTGTCTAGTACAGTCTATACTTTATTCTGTTCCTGATTCAAGCATGCTTTGTCTCTCCCTTCATGAGCTTTGCCTGCACTAGCAACGTATCCATAGCAACCCCATGTAGTCTCTTCATGAAACCCCTTTACCTCAATCGTACTATAATGTCACTAATAAATATAAATAGCTCTGGGTGTCTTTGCTGGTTCAGGCCTCTGACTGCTCAAGCCCTGGTCTCTCCAGTTTCCCTGTATCATATCAGTGTCTTTAACTTTATCTATGTTTTTTGTCTTGCTATGTGTCATAGCAGTGAGCAGGAAACTAGGAGTCTCCTGCAGGCTAGTCATTCTAAAAAAAAAAAAAAAAAATGCATATGAAGAGAATGAACTCAATCAACCAAATAAGTAAGTAAATATATACTTGATAATTAGAGCCACATTCTAAGGTATTAATATTTTTGTTTCCCCCAAATTCCTATTTTGAAATCCTAACCTCGCAAGGAACAGTATTAGGAGCTAGCATAGTTTTGGGAATTAATATGAAAGGGGATAGCCATAATGGGATTCGTGCCCTTATAGAGGAGATCCAAACTTTTACATGATTTCTTCCTATTTCGTATTACCTATCACACATTTTGGCATTCATTTACAGTTTCAGCTTTTCATATTACAACAAAGATATGGTATTTACACATCTGTGTCCTTTTATTTCACTTAGGAGTATGGTAGGGGAAAGTAAAGAAGGGAAAATTTTTAATAGCAAAAGAAAAGGAAACAAAGCTTATGCATGTGGAGGGGTGGAGGTTTAGGGAAGGCAGATGGAAGGGGACACTGGGAATCACGTGTCATGTACAAGTGCACATTCTCAAAGTTGATTTTGATCATAATATATGTATAAAATATACCAATGAAATCAATCAAAAATTAGAAATAAATAAGAGGTCCTAGAGAGCCACCTTGCTTCTTGTACCATGTAAGAAAACACTGAGAAGTTGCTCTTTGTGAGCCCAGAACTATGTCCTGGGTGGACACCAAATCAGCCAGCACATTGTCCTTTGGATGTTCCAGCTTTCATAAAGTTGAGAAATTAGTTTATGTTTTTTATAAGCTGAATAGTTTATGGAGTTTTTATAGCAGTGGACCAAAATCCCAGGTTTCTAAGTATGTTACAAAGAAGTGAAAGATAAGACTGTGAACCAGGCTATATCTAATATGACTGTGCATATATTTTCCTGTCTCTGTTAAAGAGAAAACCCAGACTACTGATGGTGAGCTTTTTAGAGACCACAGACCAGACTACAAAAACCAGCTTACTGATTTCTCTGAAAGTGCCAACACTAAAATTAACCATGAACACTGAAATTTTAGTCTAGAAAAAAAAAAAAAACTCCTGCATTAGCATTTTTGTCTTAAAAGAAAAACACAATTACCTATGTGCCTTAGCTTCACCTCCATGGACCTAGATATATAAATCCATATCACACCTAAATCTTCACCAGTAAATACCATTCCATGATAGAAAGAAGTAGAGATCTTCAGAAAAATGACTCACTAAAGGATTGTGAAGGAGAAATTCAAATGAGTCCTAGAATATTATGGAACATTTAAAACATAATGAGCACATGCCAAAAAATTGAACCAACTGAAGTAGTTCTTACTGGCTAAAGCTATGAAAATTTTAAAGAAGAAATAAAATAGATTACAGTCCAAAACATAAAATAAATATCTAGGAGACCATTCTAATATAATTAATTGAATAATTAAGTGTTTGGGAGAAAAGAATACCTGTTCTCAGAGAATTTCAACATAGAGGGAATAATATAAGCAGACAATTATCACAGGCAAACACAGAGAAGTTTCACTGATAGGTGCTCAAATTAGTGGACAAAAATTGTTGGAAAGGATAGTTTTGGTTTGTCATTGCTGGGACAATAATATCCAATACTCACAATATGAAAAAGGAGAGATTATTTTTGCTCACAGTTTCCATTAGGTTCAGGCATATGTCACAAACAGCAGGGCAGAGGGCATGGCGGAAGACCATTACTCATGCCAGGGCAGGCAGGAGGCAGGAGGAGAGAGAGGAAGCCCGGACAAGAACATACCTTCCAGGTCCATAGTCAGTGGGCAGGGGCTCTCCTGGCCTGGCCTTGTCTCCTAACAGTGCCTTCAGCTATGATTTCATTGATGAGTTAATTCGAGAGTCTACTGCATCATGATCTTTCCAAAAGCCTTCACTCTGCACCTGTGAAACTTTGAGAAGATAGTTTAGATTTGCACCATAACAAAAAGATATTTGCATGAACTCTTTCTATAAAGTAGTTATTGATTACAAAGGATAAAACATAGTTATGAACTGGACAGAGCTGGTAGGCTATGACCATCATTGACATCTTCACAACATGACCACAATTGACATAACCAATAAGAAAATATATAAAGACTACTCACTACTTCATTAATGTGTGAGAATACCACATACTTTCTTCAGGAATTCTCAAAAGAAATGCTTAGCCTCAGTCTAATCCTGAGATATCAAAAACATAGATAAATTGAAGACATTGTACAAAATAAAAGGCCTGTATTCTTCAAATATGTCAAGTACATGAGCAATCAGGGTGGGAAATGATATAAATTGGAGAGAATGGAAACTTCAGATTTCAATATACTATGAATTCTTGTGTTAGTCCCAGAACCATAAAACAAATATGATTCATCATAACAGAAACACTAGAATGAAGTCTATGGATTATCCAATAGTATAAGACAGAGATAATCATTTTTCTGGCCTCCATACTTCTGCTGTGGTTGTTGGTCAACATGAGGGGAGCTTAGTGTGTGAATACTAGCCTCTTCTCTCAATATGTCTGTAAGTCTAATGCTTTGAAAATAGAATTGAAACAATACAAAAATTTTGAAAATATTTGTGAGTATGACAGAATGTCAATAATTTACATAAAATAGACTTATTTCCTGGAAGATAGAAGATAATTTCCAATGCAAAATTTGTTGGCACTGAATTAGTCTGCTACTGCTGCTGTGACAGACTGTCACAGATGGGGTCATGTAGACAAGTGGCTTTGATTTCTTCAGCATTCTGGAGGCTTCAAGTCGAATATCTAAGAAGTTTGGTTGGGGTGAGAGCTTTCTTTCTGGCTCACAAGTGGTTGCTTCCTTTACTGTGTGCTCACATTGCCTCTCTTCTGTTGACCAGAGGTGATTGGGATGACCTGGTACTTCCCCCTGTTGCCCAGACATTAGAATTATCACAATGTGGCACTGTCCCCTGGTCTGTCTCACTGGGCCTCAGTTACCTTGCTAAAGTCCTGACCTCCAAATACACTAAGGTGGAGATTTAGGGTTTCCCACATGCGTAGCAGATGGAAGAAACAACACTCATTTTGTAACAAGCACCAACTATAGTCACTGCCTTCACACTTGAAGAAGACAGTGTAAATATTGATGGAGATTTCCCGTAGAAAAAGGAACAGGGAGGAATAAGAAAGAATGCGTATCCTAGCATGAAGGCTTATGTAGGTGCGTGCTTGGATAGTATCCACAATTTAACTCCCTTATACATCACAGTGACCCACAGTTAGACTATACTGTATGTGCGTCTGTATGAGTGTAGCTGCTGGGTGTGTGTAAAGCACAAAAACAGTTTGCTTTCCCATCAGACTGCCCAGATTTTCACACCACCTCTGGAAACAATAAAAAACATTTAGCAGCTAAAACAGCATTAACTCATACTAGCTGAATCTGTTATACTCAACCTGACATAAAACTCCATGAAACAGACAAAAATGACATTTAAATGCATGGAACTGACAGAACTGGTTTCCCCTCCTCTCCAGATAAAAATGTATATAGCCATATTATCTAGTCAATTCTGCTTCCTAGGTACCTTGTTTGACATTTTCCTATAAGGAATTGGACCCCTACCAGCATCATTAGCTTTGCAGGATTTTCCCCTGGGAATGGACAAAGCAGTTGCCAATTCTAACTAGCCAGGCCAGAGTAGAAAAGTAAAGAAACAAAAGGTGAGATACAGTAAAGTAAATCCCTGCAGTAAATTCAGAGGGTTTATTAGCAGAAGGGAAAGGTGAAACAAATACTGTGGCTCTTGGATACATCAGTGAAAGTAAACCTGGTCCTCATCTCACATGCTTATGATCCAAACCAAGCAACTCTGAGAGTACAGCGAAGCAAAAGGGGAAAAAGGAGCAAAATCAGCCAACTTCCAAGGTACATGGATACATGGAATGTGAAATATGCATGCAGATATATGGAGGTTTATAGGTGTTTAGACAGCTCATATTCATTTGGGAAAATCTTATCTGGCTGTAACCTTCCCAGAGCTTTTGCTCATTAGAGATGTCCTTATAGCTTGCCATCAAGCTGTGACATTACTGTCCATGTCTCATCAGAAGGTAGACCAAAAGGGGCTACACATGAATCCAGTGTCTAGGATTGATACTAGCTCCTCTTGCCTCTTGTAGCCATGCAAAACCAAGAACTGTCTATCACTAACCTAAAGTCAGTCACATAGAAGCCATGGATGACACAGGACAGTGAGAGTCCACCACACTTTCTCTCAGCTCCCAACAGCACCAAAGCAATGGCAGAGCTTTAAACAGAAACAGGAAAATTATAACACTTCATGCAATTATCTGCCTAGGAGTTGTAGGGAGAAATGTCTCGAGCGTGAGAGGTTTTGACATAACACACAAGTGCTCACCACCTGATGGAAGACCCTCCAGTTAGTTGATAGGTAAGCATACAGGGAAAGAGGGAGGTATTGAGTTTCCACACAGCCTATTTCCTCAGGATGAAGATTCATCTCAAGGCAAGTCCTAGGGCAGTCAGACAGTCTGTACTCCAAAAACTTGAACAGGACCCACAAGCAATATTTTGACCTTGACAGTCATGGTAAACTTTAAATTATTCTTCTCCAGAAGTCATCTCCCTTCTTATCTGTGGGGTCACTTGCCTTCTGGAGTTGGATGTCAAAGTCAAGCCAGGAAAAGTGAGTTTTTCTGAGCTCCAGTGGCAAAGAGAGAAGAAAGTAAGACAGAGGATGTTAAGTACTCATGGAAATGAAAGATCAAAGGAATTTCAACCTAGAAATAGTGTGCAAGTAGGGAGAAATCTACACACAGTGTGGATAGTTCTATGATGATCATCTGGTCCAGGAGAATACACCAACAAAGTGACTGAAGTAAAGCCCATGCCCTCCAACCATAATTTAAGAGCTCAATCTCTAGTTGGCACAATCATTTTGACACAATCTAGTTTGACACAATCATTTTATGTTCTGATGTTTTCTGCCTACTCTACGCACACCTTGATCGCATCTTTCTGTCCTCCCATCTGTCCATCCTTTCATGAGTGCTCATCATCTTGGACTCTTACCTTTCCACTGTCTTTCTGATCTGCTGCCTGGGTCCTCCCTTCTCAGTAGCAGAGCATTCCACTGGCTCAGATCGCTCCCCTTCTCCCCTCTGGCCTTTATAGGAATCCTGGGTGAAGGAGTCTTGATGTCTGGGCTTTGCCACTCTTACCCCAGTCTCCTAAACTCTAAGTGAAAAACTGAAAAAGATTCCAGATCAGTGTTTTTTGTTGTTGTTGTTGTTGTTTTTTGTTTGTTTGTTTTTTTGAGACAAGGTCTCATTTTGTAGTTTAGGCTGGCCCCAAGCTTAGCCTCAAACTCACATCACAGCAATCCTCCTACCTCTGCCTCCTGAGTGCTGGGATTACAGGCATGAACCACCACACCCGGCACTGTGGTTTGTGGTACGGGTTGCTGCTGGGCGTGAGTCTCCACACTCACTATTGTATGTGGTTACCAGGGAATTGAACCCAGGCCCTTGCGCTTGCAAGACAGGTGCCAGAACCACTGAGCTAACTCCCCGGCAAATCAGTTATTTTTGATTCAATATTCTCAGTATGTATGGATCCTACTGAATTTACTAATGTTCAGAAGTTTGTGTTTTTTTCAGCTGGAAAATGAACCACATCCCACAGCATGGGGCTATTCATACTAATTGTAAAAGGTGTTCTAATTTGTAAATAGTATGCAAACATTAGATTTTCAAGGATAGAGTCTTCTCCTTCCTTTTACCACATAGAGCTTTGAGATGGTACCAGAGTGCCAATATTCAGTCTATGATACAGACTTAATCTGTAGCCGTCTCAGTGTTGTGTGGGGAGGACAGCCTACAGAATGTGAGCAGCTGACTGCATGGAGGCAGAGGCCTGAGTGAGGTGCTTTTGTGACCCTGGAGGAGAAAGGCCCGTCGGGTCAAGACAGTGATCCCACAGATAAGAAGAGTGTGATTGGGGTACTCACCAGTCAAAGCCCAGGGGAAATTCAATATCCAGGCACTGGACTTAGTTCAGATGTCAAACTCAGCCAGGAAGAGTGAGTTTTTCAGAGCTCCAGAGTGTCATGTCAGTGGAAGGAGACATTGCAGTGAGCTTTCCAAAACAATTGCCCCGAATCCCTGTACGTGTTTGCAATTTGGCTTCTGGACTTTATTCAGTCTGTACATAATTTGGACAGGTTGAAGTGTCATTGGGCCAACAGTCAGTGGAGAAAATGGAAATAAGACAGCGCTCCCCAGAAAGGAAAAAGGGATTATTAAATAATAGTAGCATATGTCACAGAACCTTTCAACACAAAGAAGAACATTTACCCAGAATCATCGTAATTTTCTACACCTCCCCATAATGTATATAATGCTGTAATAATAGCATTTCACTGTACAATGAATTCTTGTTAAACTGATACAGCTTTTTTTCAAAACAGCATGAATTTGGAGTAGCTATTTCTCCCTACTTGACTTAAATGTCTTATTGCTCTTAAATAAAATATCAGATAATATGTAGTTAGAGTTCTTTTTTTCATAGCGCCTTTAATATAGAATTAACAAGGTGTTACTCAATTATTTAGAGTTTTCTGGTAAAGTGCCATAAAACTTTCATAAAAATAATAAAAGTGTGCCCATACTTCTTGTCTGCTATATAGTATAACTCTAGTTCCAGAACTGGAGTAGCTTCTTCAGGTAGCAGAGTCAGCCTATTGCATCATGCCCTGGCCATGCGGGAGTACGCTGAGAACTGGCCTTAGCCACTGCCGACAGGTGGGCTGGAATGATGGTGCAGATGATAGAGATCGAAGGGTGGAAGTTCTGCCGGAGTACAGAATCCCAACAACATGAGTCCAGCAGAACTGGTTTGGGCAAACTGCCCTCAGAAAGGAAATCCAATGGATGTTCTGGAAAAGAGAAGGAAATATAGCAGAGGGGCAGCTTGTGCATAGAAATGTTCCAGTAATGATTCTGATCTGAACAGGTTTCTACAGTTTGCCACAGTCAAGATGTGGGGCTTTGGGGATGGTACTTCTGAGTCCTCACTATTTTGTTTGTGAAAGAGAATGCAAAGATATGGTTTATGCCTGAAAACTGAAGTGAGAACACTGGAAAGAGCCAAGGCAGATAACTGTGAGGCAATGGAGTTTTCAATTTCCTTGATGTAGTCATTTTACCATATTTATATCTGTCAAAACTTCATTTTGTATATCATTTATAAATTTTAATGCTAATTTAAGAAAATCCTCAAACATAACAATAGTTTATCTCATAATATTGCTACAAATATTGAATTATGTGAAAGTGCTTTCAAAACAGTATGGCACTGTACAATACTACTGATTACCATACGCATGCTATATGAAATGGAAAGAAAAGGTTCATTATTTTTCAAATTATAAAAGTAATAATAATTAATTATAGAAATTATAAAATGTGTTATAGTAAATTTGCCCAAGGATGTCTCAATACCTGTATGAAAAACTACAACTTTAATTACTACAAAAGAAACTGAAATTCTAACCTGTTATTTTGTCACCAGTCGGTGGATATCATCGCATCGTAACAGCAGAGCCTTAGCCAATCACAAGTTGAGAACTGACCACACCATATTTAAACCAGACAAGTGCTGAGCAACTAGGGAGGTTGTTTCTTCAACTCCTATTTTCTGATTCCAAAAGCTACCCACCCACTTTATTAAAGAGAGATCCTGAACCTCTTCAGGTTGTGGGGACTGCTCAAGTCTTGATTATATCTTTGCTGAAATGTTGGAGTTCAATTTTGTATGTTTTGTGTTTTTGTGCCTTTGGGCGCTAGGTATTTAACCACAGCTTCATGCATGCTAGGCAGATTCTCTGCTACTGAGCTACATCCTCAGCCTACAAATTTTGATTTAAACTGTTAAATTTCATTTGATTCACTGAAAGCTTTTTTTCTTGTTTGTTTTTTTGAGGCAGGTCTCACTTTGTAGTTTAGGCTGGCCCTTAACTCACTATCTAGCCCAGGTTTGCCTTGAACTTGAAATGATTCTCCTGCCTCTGCCTTCCGAGTGCTGAGACTACAGGCCTGTGCCACGACACCAGGCCAAAACTTTTTCTTTATACATATCTATATTGAGAGAAAATTAGAAGTTACAATTAAATTCAGTACTTTGAATTTTTAAAAATCATAATGTGGGGAAATTTTTCATCTGTGTCTCTGTCTGAGGTTTGTTTTTCATTTATAGCATTTTCCTATATTGCTATATCTAATTTCTAAATCAAGAAGAAAGAAGTGTTGATTTTATGCAAGTAATATAGACAAGTTTTGTAAAAAAAAATATTTTTAAAGTCATTTGTTGGCAAGTATGTACTGCTTGCTTCCGGGATTTAGTGATCTTCCAAAGAACTGTTAATAAAGTATTGAAAAATTAGCAAAAGCCAGTATGATATTTTTTTAAAATATAGATGGAAACAAAACAAATCTCCTTACTTCATAGCAGAAATTATCTGAAAGTATTAAATATTTGAAATATATTATTAGAAATATATTGAATATTATTGAAATATTAGACATTGAGCTCTAGAATACTTACTTATTGTTAAAAATGAAATAAAATGTAAAGAAAAATTTATCACAAAGAAAGAAAAGGAAAAGACAAATCTTGGAAAAAACGGTTTACTTTATAACTTATTCCACAGCTGGAGAAGGCTGAGCCTAGACCATCCCCACTGTATTCCAGGTGGCATCTCCATGAAGCACATCAGGTGTGTCTGGCAGAGTCAGGGGCACAAGATCCACTCTGAAATATTATCTTGCAGAAATCTTGAAGGAGAGAAAGCTGAATTTTACATCAAACCATTGCTATTTTGGAATCTGCTCCAACTGAAGGATTTTCTTACAGCCAGGAATCTGATTAAAGCTTCAGAGTTCCAGAATCCTGCCCCTAACTCTTCCCATCACTTCCTCTACGAAGTGCTCCCTTATATGCCCCAGGAGCACCATGATTCTTGGTCCAGGGAGCTGGTGCTACATGAATGAATTATACTCTGGTATCCATGGCTGTGTATCAAGCAACTCAGAAACGTGGTTTTGAAGGACAAGGGGAATTTATTTATTGTTTTGCAAATATGGAATCAGGACAGCATGTGTGTGCTTTCTGCAGCCCATCACTGTGGCTGGGTTTCATACATCTTTAGCCAGAAGCTGGAAGAACTGAACACAGAGCACCACACCCCTGAAGTCTCAGCTGTCATTGTTTTCATGTAGCTTTCTGTTTCTAGTGTTTTCCTCAATCTGGTCCCAGCACTAGACATCTTACTGGCAGCTCAAGATAGAGCAGGACACACTACTGGAGACCTAAGCAGAAACCCAACTTGAGAAGGTCTGGAAGTGCATTTCATTGTTCAGGAATGTCCTGAGGCAGAGAAAGAGAAATCCTCCTTGTGAATCAGAGGAGTAGCACATTAGGCGAGGCTGTCCCATAGTCTACCACAGATTCTCATTCAAAAGCCTTCACTTTGAAAAGGCAACCAAATGAATAAAGAGAACTGTGGGACTGTAAGAATTCATCCTAATTTTTGATTAATTTTATTTAATAAAAAGGAAAAATATAATATGTGGTAGGATTTTCTCCAGGTGGCTTTTTGAATGCATTGATTCTTACAGAGCTAATCTTTCTTTGTTCCAAAACATATTGGAATGGGGAGGCACTGATTTACAAATCCAAGGAATTCCTCCTCTATCCCACAGCATTTTTCTTACTTAGAAATATGCAATCTGAAATAATTTATAAAAGCAGTATCAGAATTGCTAGACGTATGAGCTTTTAGAGCCCCGAGTCTTCGTTCTGTTTTGCCTCTGCAGCAGACCATAACTAATAGTGTCAACAGGTTGAAATTCAGAGAGGATTTTTTTTCTTTATTTAATATTATCACATGAAATCTGCAGAGAGAGTTATTTGACATCTATTCAAATTACCACTGAACATCAGTAATGTGGTGGCAGGTGCTCAGCTAAACAACTGAATGAAAGGATGACAAATTTAATGAAAGCCAGAAATTGAGAAGTATATCACTCATGGTTACAGAACAAGCAGTGAGGAAACGAAACATTAGAGAAAGAATTAGTCTCTGTAGTGCCTTCTCTGGCTTCAGAGAAGGAATATGTCAGCCGGAAGCACAGCAGAACGGCCTACCAATTCACATGCTGGTCCTATCTCCACCCCGAGAATCTCTCTCCACCCTCCTCCCCTTGGAGGAGTAAGAATAGCGAAGGTTGAGATTAGATTGCAGACCAAGACCACAAACTCATTTGCTATGTTAGACCTCCTTCATGGCCCTTTTTATTTTTTCTCCTTCTGAAAACTGCCCACAACCTCAGGTGGATGAAGGGCTCTATCTTCTTCAAAATAACATACTCCTATTCTGTCTTTTTCTCTGATAACTGCTACTATTCAGAGTTCAGACATGCTCAGTTTCCAGGTAGTCACATAAAGCCCTAAAGTATTACTGAGATAGCAGGTTGTATGCTACTATCTTGCAGAGTCTCACTATGTCCTGTGCACTGTTCTAAGTACTTTACTATGAAAATTTTTATCCTTGCAATAACTATGAAGGATAACTATTATATCCATATTACAAATGGAAAAATGGAGACATTGTCTAAGTAACTTAATTCCAAATGACACGGTCAAATAGGAAGAAGTAGAACTAGAATACAGATCCGCAGTGGCTGAATCCAAAGCCTCAGTCCTTGCCCTGCCTCTTAGGAGACTCGCTGAGAGCATTGCTCTAGAGAAGTAGTCAATATCTAGAGTTTTTGCCTAAGTTCAAGCTTGATGATAAAAGTTATGATGTTCTAGAATACTTTTTTTCCCTTTTCCCGACATATTTCCCTTATGTTGCTTACTGTGGTGGCGTGGAGTGACCTGGAGGGCAGAGCCTGGCATGTGGAGGGCAGCTTTGGCTTGGAGTGGATGTGCTTCCTGGCTGGCCCTCCATATGGAGCTGTATCGGCTGTATCTTTATGAATGAAGGCATGTGATCACCACACTGAGAGGCAGGGTGCACATGGGGGTGAAGCCATCCGTGAAGTCACATGCACGTCACTTGCTGAGGAGCCAAGGTACAGGTCTGGTGTGGAAACGGGTGCACAGGGGCAGAAGGTGGGTAGAAAAAATACATCTCAGTTTCTTTCTTCAAATAGAACTTCCTAAATCTTTCTGTTTGAAGGACAGGACAGAAACATATAACAAAGTGTGTGATGAGAAAGAGGTGAAGGCAGAAGCTATAAAGCCAGTTTTTCTCAGGTACGACTGAAAGAATATAGGATAAAATAAAAAGATGTAGTGTTGTTCATTTTTAATGGTCTATACATTGTTAAAATATAGAAAACAGAAAATGATGAGAAACAGAAAATCACAAGAGGCCACCTAAATCTTTTAATATATAAATTGTCACTGCTTAAAATTTAATGCCTTTTTCCTAGTAAATTTTTAGTGTGTGTCTGTACATGTTCTAGACTTGTGGTAAAATGAAGATAATATTTTATATTGTATAGGCTGTATATTTTGTTTTAAACATTGTTCCATTAATTATTGTATTAGGAAAAATATCATTTGATAGTTATTTTAGGAGTTGCATAATACTGTATTCTGTGATTGTAGTTAATTCATTAGTCATTTTAGTTTTTACCATGTTAATTAATATTTTTGTTATTATAATCAGAAATACAGAAAACTGTACCACATGTATGTCTTTATGAACATCCTTGTTAATATTTAAACACCATATTCTTAGATAAACTATTTGGGTGAAGAGTTAAATATCTTAACAATTCTTCAGAAAAGTTCTCAAATTGTTTTCCAGAACAGTTGTGCCTGTTTCCCTTTGTAGAGCATGTCTGATGATTGCCTACTATAATTTATTGAATTTTTGCTACTTTCATGGCTAAGAGTTAAATTATGTTATTCTTTCTTCTTCCTTCCTTCTTTCCTTTCTTCCATCTTATCTTCCCCCATATTAGGGATTAAATCCAAGGACTTTGTCCTGAAATAAGTCCACATTCCTTATTTTTATTTTTTATTTTGAGATGGGCACTTGCTGAATAGCTCCTTCCAGGCTGAACTCAATCTTATGATACTTCTGACTCAGCCTCCCACAGAGGTGAGCATATCATGCTGTTTTCAATCATCAAACATGAATACAACATGAGGGACATGTTGGCACATGCCTGTAATCCCAGCACTCAGACCGAGGCAGGAGGAGATTGCCATGCTCGGGGCTAGCTTGAGGTCTATCATGAGTTCAAGGCCAGAGGAAGCGAGTAGGAAGGGCTTGTCTCAAAAAACAGAAAAAATAAAATAAATATTAATAATGGGAATAAACACTGTGTGAGCATTCCGCATCTAGTTTTGCTCTAAATTCCAGGAATTTGGTACCTCATACCGTCTTCATTTCATATTTAATAACAACTAGTGGTTAATTCTGTTAGGTGTGTTGCTATTTTCTTTTTATGAAACTGATATTCAAATGCTTTGATAATTTTTTATGGAAAGGTTGGTGCTTCACGTACTGATTTGGAAGGCCAAGTTAAATTTTGATTCGGTTCGGATTTAAGAAATGCACAAATCACACCAGTGCTTGTTCTGATTGGAACTGTGTGTGTCCTTCTGAAACTCGTCACACGTTCACTCGCTGCTGTGAGATGCTCGAACTCAAACGGTCTGATGATGCAGTAGGTCGATTATACAGCTCAGTTAGTTTGCCTTGACTCATGTATGTATGGATCAAGAAATTAAATATTTCCAGCATTGTAGAATTTCAGATACTTGCTTCCTTTTCTGTTGTCCCTTATTTTGAATTCTAACTTCAAAAATTATATATATATATGATATAAATACATATCTACAGTAATAAATATATAATGTTTTGTATCTGCTTTTGCCATATTGTTAGTGATACTCATTATCTTCCAGATAGTCGTACTTGTTCCTTTTCACTGGTATATAATATGCCATCTAGTGATATACTATCATTTTTTTACTACTGATACATATATGTGCTGGTTCCAAATGGTGATTCTGTGACCGCTAAGAATAAAGTCAGTCTCATAAAATCCCAAATTGCACAAATTTAAATATAATAAAACTGAGAGCAGACCTAGTACTGGGGAGGAATTACAAGGCATTTACCAGATTGAGAAGATCTCCCGGGGAAGCTCACTCCTCACGTGTGCAGCCAAGAGCAGGTGGTGAATGTCTCCAGCAGTCTGCCCTGCTCCTTCGCCTCGCAGCATACCTGCCTGCACCGGAAGAAGAAATCGAGCGGTTGTTCTGGAGAACTCCGCGGCGCAGCGCTAACTGCACTAGCTTAGCTTGGTAGCGGGGCGGTGCCGATGAAGTACGGCGGAGCTCCCTCCCTCGGGGAGGGCAGCCTGCCACCTCCCTGTTGGTGAAACAGCTGCAGCTTTCTGTGCTGCTTCACTCTCTGCCTTTCCACTCTGGTGTTTTGCCTTCAGCGATCTGCGGTTTCGCGGTGCAGGTCCCTGAGTCTCAAGTCCCCAGAGCCACGGCGCTCTTGTTTGCACAATCGCTCGTGTGCAGTGCGGCGTCTCATCAGCCCCAAGCTGTGCCAGACCAGGCCAGGCAGATGCAGAGCGGAGCTTGTTCTGCTTCGACACCACTAGCAAGACCTCACAAGAAGTCGCCAGTGCCTGACATGTGCCACGGGGACAGCAACTAGAGCCGCGAGCTCTCCGGCCCTTCTGGCCCCGCTTATTATTTTATATTTTTAATAAAAACACCCTAACAGCGGAATATAAATAAGGAATGGACAAACGATGCTAATGCGAGGGGATGTCATGTTTGCCCTTAAATTGTTTGGTCTTTAATAATCATTTCCATTTATCTACAGTCTAGGCTAAAGCCACGAGCTTCTTTAAGCATGTCTACATGCGGACCCGCAAGAAGACTGCAGTTCTTCGTGGACAGTACGTGCGGTCCTTCGCTGGTCCCCGGACTGAACTGACACAGGATAAATTATGTCCTTGACAGGCGCTGCACAGCGCTCACAACTCAGTCTGAACTCTTTCTTGTCCACAGCCCACTCCCCCGTGTGGTACTCGCCGGGACACAGAAGCTGTTTCAGTCCTCGGCTCTTCTTTTCAAGAAAGCTCGACAGCCTGGAAGTTAGCGATCTGTTCTCCTGGTGGCTTTGCTGTTTAATCACAAGCAAATACTCCAAAAATGAATGGGGCCATATTTATGGAGCTTACTGGTACATTCTATGAATATGTTATAATCATATTCATCATTAAGAATTTATACCTGTACATGACCTGTCATGATCAGTTGTTCCTGTCGCTGCCCTCCCTTCAATCCCTATCCTGTATGCATAAGCTTTGTTTCTGTTTTTTCCTTTTTACGTCAGTTTTTTTCTTTGCTTTCCTCTGCTCCTCACTTTTCCTCTCCCTTTGAATATTTTCTTCCTATTTCGTACATTCCGGACCCCATTTACACCTTCACTTTCTCACACTGGAGAACCGATACACTATTTACACAGTTCAGTACTAATTTTTCACCTAAGTGCACAGCCTAAAAGTATATCCATTTAGCTATGAATATCTCAAGTTTATCTCTCTTTATGGCGCTGTGGTATACTGTTTTATAGAAAAAAAAAAAACACTATTTGTTCACTCACCAATTGATGGGTTTTGGCTTTGTTTCCAAGGTTTAGCTATTAAAAACTGTACTGTAGAAACATAAATGTCACTATAGTTTGATGGTTTTAATTCTTTCGTGAATATACCCAGGAGGGAAATAGCAGGGTCAAATGGCACCTGTAATCCTAGTTTTTTTGAGGAATCTTCACACTGATCTCCACAGTGGTTGCACCAGTCTACATTCCAACCTGCCCTGGAGACGTGTTCCTTTCTCTCCACAGCCCCTCCAGCATTTGTTGTTGGCTGATTTTGTGATAAGAGCCATTCTTTGTGGACTGAGATGAAATCTCAATGTTGTTTTAATTTGCATCTCTCGAAAGACCAGTGATGTCAAACATTTCTTCACATATTTATTTGTTGCTTCTACTTCGTCTTCTGAAAAATGTCTGTTCATTTCAGATGCACGTTTTTGCTTTGAGTTTTTTTTTAAATTTGGGGCCAGACCATATTTTTATTTGGAAAGTGTACAGCCTTTTTTGCAACTTTTCTCTTTGACAGGGAAAGAGATGGGAAAATGACTAATGACAACTCTTAGGAACCCATGCAGAGAGTAGTTTAAATTTAAATACTTTTAAATTAAGTAAAAACAGATGCTTGTTCCTTAGTCACATTATCTCCATGTCAGATGCTCCACAGCTATATGTATTCAGCGGCTATCACATTGGGTAAGACGGCTCACAGCACACTTCCCTCATTACAAAATGTTTTCCTGGGGCAGAGCTCCTTGCTGAGCATCAGGGCAGTGAATTGGCGTGCCCTTAGTCATCCGGGTGCCTGGGACATGGCAGGCACATTTTGAAGGAATAAACACACTAAACCAAAGCTCATCTATTCCCAAGCAGTACAGGAATCTCACAGATGTCCTGTCATTGCTGAATCACAGAGAAATGTTCTATTTGAGAAATATTACACCTCATAAGGTCTTAGAAAATTATATATAATTAACCCAACAGTGTAAGAAGAAAATAAGTATGTGAGAGAGCCATCATTTACAGATATGTGTCCATAACTCATACAGTGAGCCCGTGAAATAGGAAATCCTACCAAGAAACAAACGACTAACTCTTGTGTGAATTCTCCACACTGTACAAGTAGAGTAAGGGGTGTGGGTGAGTGACCAGCTGAAGGCTTTCAAAAGGGTCAAAGTTCTGTATGACCTTTGGACAGAGCGGTCTCATTAACACCTCCTCACTGTGATAATGTCTGGCTGCAGTGTCGTTATTCCTCCCACCGCAAGCAGAAGTATGGGGATCAGGCTGTAGCCCTGCTCTGCTTCCTGTGTCATTATCCAAATTAAATCTTGAAAACATAATTTCTATCTCTGTCCTCCATTGTAGTGAAGGCTCTAGCGTTCACATTTCTGCCTTGAACTATCTGTTCATCGCCACATGATCCAAGGCTGCCCAAGACTCTGCCCAGTGGGCACAGGCATCATGGACACTACGTACTTCCATCTGTGGCATTTTTACCCCTGGCAAAAGGAGAAGGTAGAATTAAGACCTGGTTAATGCATTTACAGAAAATAAATATCACTAGGAGAATAATACTTTGGAAAATGAGGGCCCTATGAGATAAATCCTTCTGGGCAGATGGCACCCTAGAAGTTTTCCTTCTTGTGGAAAAGGGAACTCAGAAAAGTCGACTCCAAAAAGAAGTATCCCACCTGCAGGAGGCAGCAAGGCATAGAGAAAATTCACAAACTATATTTTTCACCCAAAGGTAGAACAGAAGTAATCGCTCCACATCTGTTCAGGAAAGAGCAAAGTAAGAAGCAGTTATGTAACACGATTTAGGCAACACTTTTTTCCCAGGAGACATTTTATTAATATGTATTTACCAACACAATAAACAACTATTCCAAGAAAAGTCTTACTTAGATTTTAACAGTAGGTTCAGAGTGAGCAGAAACTGCTCAGAAGTGAAGTGGTGGCCTCTTCCCTATATTTAACTTTTCTGTAAATATTTTAGATGGATCCAGAGGGCAAGTGAGCGTAATGATTCCTAGGAGACAGAGGGACTTGTCACATAAGAAATTTCTCTTCCCCAAACTAGGCTACAACCCCCAAAGCATTAGTGTTGAGAAACTTTTCCTGCCACCTTGAGTTGAAGAAGAGGTCAAAGGAGGGCAAAACTCCAATGAGCTTTTGAGAACCCTGCAGCCTGCTCTTTGCTTCACGATGTCATGGTTCACCCCCAATCAGCTTCTATTACACATGGAGGATCTTACGGGCTTGTCACCGCATAAACTGTGCTCTGGAGAGATGTGCTGAGGTTATTTGAATATAATTCATCTGGGCAGATAATTGGCTCCTCATTCAGCTCATGGACATCCCTATTGACCAGGGTGTCCCAAAAGTGAGACTGCTCCGCTTCACAAATCTTTTTCTCTACTAGGATAATTGATGGAAAACCCACAGCCCTTGGAGATTAAAACAATAAAAATAAAGGTAATAAATACAGAGAGATGATTTTCTAAGTACCTGACATTTTTCATACATTTTAATTTCCAAGAATTGTGCTAGTTAGATGGAGCTATTCATATTTTATATATGAAAAATATCAGAATTCTCAGACATTAGAACAAGTTCCTAGTTACATAACTGGCAAACTGAAAAGGCTGTGCTCAAATTTAACTCAGAAGGGTTAAAGGATAGGTTCCTTTTACTTAATGCTGTGGTCTTCTTTTGTTGTGAGAAAGACCTTTAAAAAATATGAAATGCAAGCAGGAAACTGCTCTACTAGTTTTCATAATGGCAAAAATTAATTAACTTTTAAATACATGGTTAATTAATGACCTACTACCTACTGGCATTATGTAATTTGGGGAAAAATATGAATCTTAATTTCTGATCTCAAAGGAATAGCCTATTTGTCCTTTCCCTAAATTTCAACCTAAGTTTGTTTAATTGGAGTCCTACTTGGTATCTTTCAGCACTTTGTGAGTCAGACCAGGGTCACATGGGAATAGACGCGCCTGTCAGGCTACAGAGCAGGAGACAGAGCTCAGGGACAAGGACACAGTCAAAGGCAAAGCAGGATGTCCAGCTGTGGCTGCTTGCCTTGGAAGAGAGAATTCAGTCCTAGGCACCAGAACCGAGGAATCTGGCGAGGGCTTCCTCACCAAAGATATTTGCTAACTAGGGTTTTACTTCAACACTGTTCCTACTGTATTTGAAAGAAAAATCTAGGCTGGTCTGTCATATAGTTTTCATATTTCCTTAAGTAATTATTAGCTTTCCCTGATGCTAGAGTATAGACAAGATGAGAAGGTGAAGCAAAGTGAGAGGATTTGAATCCACAGAGAAGAATCAGATGACTGATAAGCCTGTGGCAGGTGAGGAAGGCACCTTTATAGCCAAACACTGAAGGTTTCACTCCTGCATGAAGAATGAGCGAACAAAATAATTATAAAGAATTATTTAAAATGTTTTATTCTGATGTAACACAAGTAGATATTGATAAAGAATATATAAAAGCCATTCAATAAAAAATAATTTTTCATACAAAGAAGAAAATAATAAAAATAAATACAATGTGTATCATGATTTTAAAAGAATATATTTCCACTCGCTTGTGTATCTCTTATTTCGTAATAATATAATACATTTTTTTACATTTTAATTATTAACAAAGTATCTCATACTTGGTATAATTTTGAACAATTTCCTCCTGTTTCACAGTATCTATTGTGCTTCTTTACACTTTGGTTATGAAGAACAGAATTACAAGGATAGTAGTCATCATCATCACTATTAGTATTTCTCAGAACCTTGACAGTGTTGGTTTATTTTATTCCTACAAGCAAATTATTGCTTAGAATTCTAAAGCAACTCAGTTATTTCCTGATAGCTGAATCAAAATTTTAGTTCTCGAGGCTTTTGGCTATGTTTCTCTTTGCTTCTTGGCTTCCTGCTCTGATGTTTCCATTAGTGCCACATGAGAGGTCGCCATGTTGTTTGCTTGGACTGGCCACATTGACTCTGACCCCTGTACCTTAGCCTTAGTTCCTGCATAAATCTTCCTGTTTAATGAATTAGTAAGTTCTCAATATGATGTTCTGTACCCTGTATGTTCTTATTGAATGTCAGAATTTTCATTTCTTTTGTTCTTGCTTTGGAAATCTTGAAGGAATACTTTTTCTGGATCTTGCTGCCTACCATTTTAGAATTTCATGTTGAAATGGACACAGTTCATTAAAATCATGCTTTTTATTGGTTCTATTTATTTTACTTTAGTAATCAGAATTTCCAGAATTCAGTTCCCAACAAATTTGAATATAATGCTTGACATTATATTTCTCTTCTTTTATTAACCATGTATCTTACCTTTCTCTTTCCTTTTCTCATTTGCCTGCTTGTTACACTATCTTATATGTAAAAATGTAAATTTTTGCCTTCTTATTTTATGTTCTTTGCATCAATTCTGATTCCTTAGTGGCTAGTTGTTGCATACTGATTTCTAAGCCTTGTTTTAATAACTTTTCTCAGTCCTTTTGTAAACTGGATTCTATGATTCTATGATTCAATTTGCAGTTCTAGAGTATTTCCTATGATTTGAGAAAAGCCTTCATTTCCCTGCAAGCAACAAGGATTTCAGTTATGTGGCTTTGGCCTCTGACTTGGCAGATGGTCGCCCAGGTGGATCTGTTGCTAGGTGGTCTTCCCTCAAAGAACCCAAGAAACTGCCTCATCTCGAGAAGCCACAAAGGTGAGACAAATATTTGAAACAGATGAGATTTTAATACAGCTTTTGTTGGCTGTTGTCAAGAACTGAAGAGTTGTACATTGTCTCAAATTTTGAAAATGTTCATACACTAATTTCTAACCAAATCAAATAAATCTACCTCAGGGAGAAATGATCCTTCCCAAACTCATCTGATTAATGTCCCTTGGTTTGTGGAAGGCCTATACCTTGTGTTGTGGCACTAAGTTTTGGTCCCCTTTGGCTGAAACCATGTGGAGCACTGCCCCACTTTCTAGGGCAGGGGCACCTGCCTTGAGTCTTCTGGATCAGAATTCTTAATTGTCCTGTGAGAAGTAAACTTGATTTGAAGCTTTACGCTGGGCCAAATACTGGTACCCACTTTATGCAAGTGCAGGTGATATATCTTTTTCAATAGAAGTTACTGATTATTATCTAAATAGGGCACATTGCCTTGTGATTTAGCATATATTCATGTCTCCTTTAATTCCCTAATCATGGTGAATTAACCACGTGTCTTACATTATCCATGTGAAACACATGCACAAGCCTACTAAACACATTTGCATCAACTGTTTATTACTCATACTTTGGACAAGCATTGTCTTTAATTTTGAATTCTAGAAATCAAGCATATGTAACAAACCTGATTATCTCTTGGAGCCTAGAATAGACCTCCTGGATAGATATGAAGATAATGTAGATGTTTATTGTCATAGGGAACAGGAACCTGTGGACTATTTGTTACTATAGTAAAGCTAATTAGTATAGAGTTTGATATCAGGAGACAGGATCATAGCACTTAAAACAAAATCCTAAACTGAAATATATGTCATTACATGTGGGATCAGAAAGTGAATGATGGTGAGGAGGCCGTTACAGGAGGCTGGGAGAAGACAGCACATGGTATCAAGTGAGAGAGGGAAGCTCCAGTACCTCTTACAGTATCTTAAAAGTAGTCACGCTATTAGATCAGTTCAAATCTTTGGCTGGCAGTAAGAAGAGAGAATCTTACCAGTGGAGATGATTGGTACTGGTTATACTGAAGAAGATTTAATAAGGAAAAGATATTAGGTCAAAGTAAACAAATTCTTTGGAATCAAGAATGAAAGAAAAAATATACACGTTGGCCTTTGCAGCATTTCATGGTGCATCTGCACCTCTTAACAATGAAAAACAAAATCAAGAACAACTGTGAGTGAGAATCAGGTGAGCCTGAGATAGAGGAGACCATGGGGTGAGGAGCTAGTGCAGGTCCAGCCCGGCAACTGCGGGGAATTCACAGGGATCATCTGAGCCAGGACTCTGCGTTCAGACGGTAAACATGACTCTGTGTAGAAGTGCTAATCGCTGTAATGAAGTATGTGCCACAGAAGCCCAAGAAGCTCGGGGTTATGAGCTTGGAGTCATTGTAGACAAGTGCTTTGGCACATGGAGCCATAGAATCAAAGAAAAAAAAAAAAGGAAACAAGGATGCAAATAACAATGAAATTTTTAGCAAATGCAATGTGAGCTGAAAGGTTTTGTGACTCTGACTTCTAACAAGACCTGTGGGTCTCTATATTTAAATAGTCAGAGAACAGGATGAAAATGCTCTGTGCCACCCAAGAGGACATTTCTAACATTTTTCTCTGGATATGTCTAAGGAGAAAAATAAAAGAAGGAATTCCCAAGGTTGAAATCAAGAGCCAGCGGAATCAAATGTGCGGCAGAGCCCCTCCTAGGAAGCAGAACTTTTGTCTGGGGAGTCATGCCATAAGAATGTGATCCAGCACGTGGCTGGGATGGGCACTGAGCTGGATTCCAGAGCTGTGGTGACTCCATGCCTCAGGCATCCTCAGCGTCCGCCATGTCTGGGCGCCTCAAGTCAACTGTTTTCCATTGAACACTTCCACTCAGTGCTGTGGGGTGAACAGAACTTCTCGCCATAGGTCAGTGTCACAGGAGCAAGAGGGTTTATATCTGTGTCCAGTAATGGGACTGTCCTGAGGTACCTGAATCTGAGCCTGAGGGCACGTATGAGTCTTTGGGATTTCGTCCTTGAAGATAATGTGAATGTATTTTCTATTTTGAATTAGTATTTGTGACTAACAATGAGGACTGCCTTCAGTCTTGTTCTCCCTATGCTTACACCATACCTTGGGTGGACCGGAGGATGCCTCCATTGCACTGATTTGGGGATGGCTCGTGTGACTCATCTTGACACATTCAATATACCTCACTTTCAAGCAGAAGCTTAGGAAAGCCCATATACAGACACTCACCTGGTTGTGCTTCAGCCTTTGACCATACAGTGAAGACAGCACAGACAGGATGTATTCTTTATCCCAGGACCTGGAATGAGAAAACCTTTGGGAGGATTTGAATACAACTCAAACCTCAACTGAAGTTTCTATAGCAAACTTTCAAACATAAGACCAAGAAATTAGTGACCACTCCTGCAAGTCAACAAAATCTGAGGTTCATTCATAGCCTCAAAAACTGAGTATTACAAGAGCTTTCCATCCTTTCACCTATTTTTAAAATTGGATTCCACTACTGAGTCCTTATCATAAATTTCTGCAAAAAGTATCACCTTATATTGGAGAATCTTTTATTTATTTTTGTGTATAAGTCCCTTTCTTCAGTTTGAGGATATTATTCCTTCATTTTTAGCATTACCATGGATATATTCTTTTGTTTATTTTGATTTTTCAATGGAATTGCCAGAGTGAGAGAGAAATAGCCTGAAAATTTAATCATTTTGAGCTTTGATTAGATTCTCTTTAATCTCATGGGTGCCCATGGGGAGGTTTACTAGATAAGGAAAATATGTCTTGTTTGTGTGAAGGCTTTAAAGCCTTGATATAATAGTATTTCCACAAGGGAAGTAGTGAGTGTGATAAAAACATCCTTTCAGTGTTGAAGCCATTCAGGCAATTCATGAATCCATTAATATCCTGTAATATTCCAGTGAATCCACGCAATGAGTTCTTATCTAGATACTTCAAATCCATGTGCTTTTGTTCAGTTGATGGAAGAAAACAGTTCTAACTAACACACTAGATTATCATGCACTTGTGAAGTTATAGGAGCCCTCCATGTGAACTGTTGAAAGAATTTGACATATAAATGAAAGATCTTTGGAAAATTGATTCTGAGAAAATTGAGGCCAAAATATTATGCTAAAATCAATAGGATCTAGATAGAAGTTCTCAAGGGAACCTAAAGTTTTAGAGAGCAGTTTATTTTTTGGTTTAAAACTCCACACCATTATAACTCATATAAATATTGTGCTATTTTTAACAGCTAGTGCTACTGAGATTTTTTTATCTATGTTCTAGATATTCATATGACTGATTGCTGTGATTCACCTGAGGAGCATGCCCACCCACTGGCATTTTCCCTAAGCATTGCACATAAGACCTCACAAACTCACAAGCCAGAACCATATTTCCATTCACTCACCTGACACCTCCCTCACATGCAGTCCTGCTGTGTTGCCTTGACCTTGTGCTCTTCATTGCTCAATGAGCTGCAGCTAGTAATACACTGTCACCTCAGGGTGTTCTGCAACAGCCCGTGTGGCCATCACCTCTCTTGTATGAACAGGGAGCCCTGCACCACTTAGACTGTGGCATCATGCCACCCAGAACCCTCAGTGCAGGGCAGCTAGCTATGAGAAGCTGTTTTTATCAAAACAGAAGGAAATCAGTGAACATAAGCCAGATGATTGAAAATCTTTTAGTCTTCCAGGACAAACACTTGAAATTGTCTAAATGGGCTCAGCATGTATGCATATGCACACACACATACATACACATACACTCACCTGTAGGTGTATTTCTGTGATTAGAGTAAGGTGCTAGAGCATAGTTTATCTTCACATAACCACATCATTGTTCTCTGAAACTGTGAGCTCCTCTCCACTTGGACCTCTCTGAAAGACAGACAGAGCTGGGCTCCGTGCTGCACGCAAGTGATACCAGCTCTTGGGGGGCTGAGACAGGAAGACTGGAAATGTAAGGCCAGCATGAGCTGCATAGCAAGACCAAAACCAAACCAACAAAAATCATTCACACGGTGGCTTTTTGTAGAGTAAGTGGTGAGAGAGAATCCAAACTGAAAGCTCTACACGGCACCTGTCATGATCCCAGAAGCCACGTTCTATCACTTTGTGTTTTACTGAGAACACAACAAACCCCTCAAATTTGTGCTTTCAGGGCGTCACCAAGAGGCAGGATCTCTAGGGCAAGGCTGGACAAGGAGCATGTTAGGAGAGCAGGACTTATAATACAAAGGAAAGAGAGAGGTCAATGTGAACCAGCAGTCAGGCATGGGAAAATTTCTCTTAAGAAACTAAAATATGGCTTTATTTCTGAGCTGTACACGAATGGACAGCAAGAACTGCACAGTTTTCCACTTCTCCTTGGGGTTTAGATTCCTGTAGGGGCCTAAAAGAATCTCTCCAGACTAATTAGCGCGATTTAGAAAAGGACAGAATTAAGCGTTTTTGCCTAAGATAGCACCGTGAGTTTGGAAGATGGGGCTGATGGAAAGCCTTTCTCTGGACCCAGGTGAGGAGGTGTTAACTGGTAGTAAGATACCTGCCCATAGGAGGGACAAAGAAGAGAGCTGGGCCAGTGAAGTAGATGTGCCTTAGTGATGTTATGGCCAGAGAAGAGCTGTAATATGGAAATAAATGGCCAGAGTCTTATTCAACATCTCATACTCAGACCTCAGTTTTCAATCACAGTGGATTCTCTGCAGAGAAAGTATAATAAGCCTAAGGTCCTGAACTCAGCACAGCCCTTTGCCCCAAGGAACATTTAGTCGTGCCAGGATACTTCAAGACTTAGTTTTGGTTTCTGCCTTGAATAAATTCATCATGTAGAGAATTTAAACAGATGTCCTGTGAAATATACTGCAGATAGATATTCAGCCTTCAAATACTAATATTACAGAGGTCATAGTCATTAACATAACTTCTCCAGAGTTTAAAAATTCTACAGTATCTCTCAAGATATTTACTGATTTCCATGGGTTTTCGGTGCTTTGTCTGGCATGTGATAGCAAGTCATTTTCATAGGTTTCTGTCATGAAAGATCCTAAATTTCCTTTCTTGTGGGCATCATGTCAAGTACATTGTGTGATCATGCATGGATACCATCAATACTCTGTTTCTTGTTTTCTGTACATGAACAGTGACTTTCACTTTAAATTAAATCAGAAATCTAGATAAAAACCTCAAGTCATTGCTACTGTTAATGAAAATATTATAAAAGTGATTAGATGGACATTATCTTTGTCTCAGGTAAAGGAAACAAATATTCTTGTCAAAATGACCCCTCTTAAGGGCTCACTGTCAAATTTTTAAATAACTTGTAAGATATTTTGTACTCAAGACTCAACATTTGAATGAAATATTCTAATTCATTGAGAAAATAATGTACTGACCATCTATTTTTTTCAAGCATTTCCATATATTGCTTTATTTAAGCTTACTGACAAATTTTGGGGGGGCTCTGTGGGGAGACAGGTGCTCAGGAAGGTTAAGTAACCTGCTTAGGCATCTAGTATGTAAGAGAGCAAGTTATAACATTTACCTTCAAAATATTGTGCTCCTTTTAGCATATACTGCTGCTGCTGAAATGATATTGATTTTGCTGTAGTCTTTAGTCAGTTCCCACTAAAGCAATATCAGTTTGAGGGGAAAATTATCTTTGCTTTTGTCCTGGAAAATGGAAAAGGATCTAGTACTATGCTCATTCTCTTGATAATCCCAGTTCCTGAGCTCTGACTCTGTGTGCAAACCCTTCCTTATAAAGCTTCCCATCTCTCCTTATCAATGCTGTCCTGCTCTCTGATCAGGAAACAAGCCAGGAGGAATAGGACAGAATGATTACCAGCAGAGAAATCTACGCTATTTTTGCTATAAAATAATTAATTGTATTCAGTGCACAAAGCAGCCCCCACCAAGTCAAAAACCCAAAATTTAAGTTGTAAATGCCAACTATTTTCTTTGACATCTTACAGATGTGCTTCAGCCCCAAGAAAGGCCGCATATACACATAGACGGCTACTCAGTATAAGTGCCATGTCCACAGGAGCCACAGGTGATGGACAAGTTTTAACTTCACTGCCTTCCTCTGCAAGATTCCTCTCCAGTTATTTAAGTGAAATAGTCATTAATTAAGAGGACACTCCAGAGGGACAGAAGATTCAAATAAAGACAAAAGTCCACAGAGACATCTGAACAATCCAAGGTGATATGACAGCTTTGATTTTTTTCCATGCATTTCACTAAACTTCTGAAGTTTTTAATAATTTGGGGGTTCAGTATAGATAGAGAATAGACAAGATGGTGGGGATCTGACTGGCACTGCCTGTCAATTATACATGATATAAATTATAATGTGTACTTTTAAAAAATAATACGGGAGTCAAGGATTTAGCTCAGTCATACTGCTGTCTGTCTCATAAGCTCAAGGTTGTAAGTTTGACCCCCGGTACCAGAAAACAATGTTCTTAACTTTCATAAAAGCAAGTTGTAGAAATCTGTTCAAACTTTGCCTCACACCATTCAAAACCTAGTCTTACTTACACTGTTGATTCACGTGGCTGTTGGTACAGTTATGAAACTTATTTAAAAAGTTAGGAGTTTCGATAACTTCAAGTGAGTTGTGGCGCTTCTTATGTCAGGAGCATCATCTGCATTTCTTCAAAATTATCTCAGCTCTGAACACTCTGGCCTCAGAGAGATACTCGATTAGAGTAAAGGCCAATCAAAGTAAATAGATACGAATAATTACATAAAAAGCTGTGTCAGTGTAAATTCTTTCCGCATTTGAACATAATATAAAGTAGTTTGTTCATTTTATCAGTTTAGTGCAAAGCTTCTTCAGTGCTGCCCATTTTTTTTTTAGCATAAACTTCTCCCAGGCAGGTCTCGGACTGTTGAACCTTTCTTTGAACAGTGCTGTGTGCAAAGGGATGTTTAATAAATGCCATTAGACAATGATCACCAGTGTTTAATATTTATTGAGCACCTATGGGGACCTTGAAACTTTAGTCCAGGATGAAAAGCTTTTAAGAAAGCCTGTACCTAATTAAGGAAAACATGTCCCTGCGCTCAAGGAGCTTATCTGCTGTGCCAGACAGAGCTGACGTGGGTGCACAGAGAAAATTAATTTTTTAGCTAAGTGAAGAAAACAACAGCTACCTTTATGAAATTGCAGGATTTATCTTCCACTTCCCTAAACTTGTTTCTTTTGTGAAGGCCTCACACAAAGTGCCTGGCAAGTAATGAAGGTAAAGAAGTCTGGGGAAAGGGCGTGAGGAGGAGACAAGGAAGGCAGGTGGATGGTGACAGATGGTGTGGCTGTTGGCTACGTAGCTGGAGGGAAGGAACAGTTGGAGGAACTCGGTTTCTTTAGCTGATTGCTGTGTTTTCTAGATTTTCAATAATTATCATGTACTTCATCATCACCATTAATTAATATTTAAGTTCAGGTTGCAAAGGAGACCACAGAGGGATGAATCAGATATTGATTTCCTTTCATTTAGGCGTGCTAAAAAACACAGCTGTGGTAGAGGGCAGGCTTGGCATGGATTTCAAATCCTGTCACAGTATATTAGGAATGGATTCATAATGCATCCATATTTATACTGCCAGAGATTAGAGAATGGAAGTTAACTGGGAACAAATATGAGCCGAAGTTCTTTTTTACTTTTAGCACAAAATTGGAGGTTTTCGGGTGCTTTTTCATTCCATGTTTTGAGGTTAAAAGGGTCACTGCTGGGATTTTGAGTGATATGTGGAAAAACATCTACCTCACTTGTTTAATACATGAATATTTTTTCTAGTCAAAATCAAGAAAGAAATTGCAGTTTGCAATCTACACATCTGAAAGACTATCTTTTTCATATTTATTTGTATCCAAACCCAAAGGAAAAGCTGCAAGTGAAGTTTAGAGCAAGCTAATAGATGTGAGGTTAATTTTCCAAATCTCAACAGATCCAAAAGCAGAAATGAAAATTATAGTATGAAGGGGAAGCATCAAGAACTAGCAAAGAAGTCAAAACTCATGACTTTTTCTGGAAGGCAGAAATTCCTAGTCAACTTAGACTAAAGCAATAAAAGAAAGTGTAATGATCACACACACACACACACCCCTATATACACATATATCCCACCATACTTGATGCAGTTTTATTTACACTTAGTAAATAAAATAAAGTAGTACCTTAATAAAGTTGATGAAAGACTACATATTACAGTAAATTGAACAATATGATAAGATCTTTTCCCTTTTGTCACAAATAGTTGAGAGTGAGGAAAATCATTTTCCTATTTATGTGGCTTTTTGGTTTCTGGTCCCTTTGCTGACTCCTCCTTTTTTTTTTGACAGGGTCTCACTTTGTAGTTCAGGCTCGCCCTGAGCTCACTATGTAGCCCAGGTAAGCCTTGAACTCACAGCAATCCTCCTATCTCTGCCTTCCCAGTGCTGGGATTACAGGCCTGAGCCACCACGCCCGGCACTGTGGAATGTGGTACTGATTGCTGGTGGACATGAGTCTCCACACCCCACACTGTTGTACGTGGTTACCGGGGATCGAACCCAAGCCCTTGTGCCTGCCCGGCAGACTCCAGATCCACTGAGCTAAATCCCTGGGCCTTGTTTCTCACTTTTAGTATCTTTTCTTGCAGGTAGATTCTATTATATTTCAAGACTTTATTCAAAATTCATCCTATATCACTACTTATCAGACTCAATCAGATGGATATAATCACATTTGAACTCCTTAAACATTGTGTTTAGACACTTCGTATCGAGGCAGCAAGTATTCAGCATTATTATTTTTGAAATTTTGCTTTGTATGAGGTTTAGTCATCACTATGCATCTCAAAATGCTTGGCACCAACATCTGCAGTTCTTGGTAATACGTGCAGATTCTGTGACATTTGTTAATGTAGAGAAAAATGTTTGTCTTTGCCCCACACCTGGAAGTCACGCACCCTTTCTTCCAATTATATCTGTGTCTGTAGGTGCCTGATGTCATTAAGACCCAATTTTTACTAACAACCAAGAAAATAAATAAAACATTTTGAGTAAATTATGAACATGGAGGTCAAAATAAACATTTCTATACATTTTAATAGTTGAATTTTTTACTATGAAGATTTGTAACTTTTTTCTTCAGGAAACAACACATTTGAAAGAAAAAGAAGATAGATCTCTAATACCATCTGCTTTTGCCACGCATACCAGATCTCCCTCTACTTCAAGCTTGCCTTTGCCACGTGAGAAATCTGCATTGGGATCCGATTGTGCGCTCTTATTTAAGAAGAAATTTCTGTGAGAACCTTCAGTCATTTGAAATTATTGATTTAGCTTTTCATTTGATATTCAGTGACAGTATATAAAAATAAAATGACCACATCTCTAGTTCTGTCCATACTCTAAATATATTTGAGGAAACAAGAGATACTTAATAAACGATGGAAATGCCATCAAACTGGCGGGAGGAGTGCAGGAGGGTGAAGGTACCGTCCCCCTCGGGCCTGAGGAAAGGCTGAGTTGTAGAGACTAAAGGAAAGAAAAAAGCTTTGAAGAAATTTCAACTTTAATGGGAAATGAACCATCACATTTGTCTTCCAGAAACACCTGTACACATGTCCAGAAGGATGGCTGCTTTCCAAAGATATATCCCTGCCTTGTCTCTGTGGAAGGTGGATTATTAGCCATTGCTTTATGTCTTTTCATCCTCTTGTCAAGTGGGCGAACTTTAAGTGTTAACTGAACTCTCCGCCACAGAAAATTGGATCTCTCAGAGAAAAAAATATATATAATACAAGATAAATTCAATAAGATGGGTGATCTTTCTGTTTCTCGTGTTTCCAGTCTTTTCAACATTTGACATGCGGAGGTGCAGAGGTGGGTTTTGGTCTTTTCTTGGAGAGTGAGCCAGGATTGTTGAGAGCGGTAAGCAGTAAAAGCCATTCTGCATTGCCTGGGAGGTCCCTGTGCAGCAGTTAGCCGCACATGCATGGCTGCCACTTGGACGGAGGGTTTGGGGAGCTCACCGGTGTGCACTGAAGCTTTTAGGAAAGGCTCCTTTGGGGAAGGAGGCATTTTAGTGGGACAATGAAATTTCATTGACTGAGAAGGGCTAAACAAAAACTTCTGCCACAGGTCCTGGGAAGTAGAAAAGGGACTAGAGGAGCTATGATGTAGGAAAATTGTCCCACAATGCACCACTTACGCTAGTTGTATGTGAGGCCCCTCTGCCTGCAGCTGAAGCAGGCCTGACGTGGCCTCTGCCCTGGTGAGACAAGCCCCTCTCCCTCGGCTTTTCTTGTGTCCTTGGTCAGACACTTGGTGAGCTGGACATCTGTACCAGGACCAGGGAGTAACTGAAGACAGATAGATGATAACTCACAACTTCTGTGTTCCCACGAAACAAAGCCTTCTGAAAGGCCTCTCTAACTCTGTACTCTTCATATTAGGTAATGACATTAGTAAAATAATAGTGATAAAAACATGAGAAGTTGGAAAACAAACTCATAGTATCATGCGTACCTCTATCCCAGTCACCCTGGAGGTGGAGGGAAAAAAAATATACCCTGTTGGAAGTTTGAAGTCAGCCTGCCAGCAAGATCCCATCTCAAGATAAAACAGAAAGAGGCTGGAGATGTATTACTGTGACAGAGCACTTCTCACATGTTTAGGCACCCAGGCCATGATTTCACCTTGCAGCACTCAGCGAGGCGGGTATTTTTATAGCACTTATTCTGAGGTGTATCTGTTGTATGACAGATACTGCCGATGTGTAGAGACAACAAGGACAACCCCACCCACCCATTTCACCTTCCTAGACAAATAGGGAAATTACATTTCCTCATCTTGGTGCAGATAGGTAGATTTGAAAGCAGGGCAAAAGTGGTGAGAGAGTTACTATCCTTATCCTAAGTCAGCCTTGATAATTAACTTCCCACCAGCTCTGTCAGAAGCTCTCTGCTCCCTTAGTAAAATCATCTGCTAACAAAGTAGGACATGTATGTAACTTTCTGGTTACCTTTAATCATCCAACACAGTGGGATTCCTTCGACCCTACTCTTCTCCAGGGATCTATCGTACTAGGGGCAGGATGACCCAAACTGGGTGAAGGAGGAGGTGTCCAACCAGCCTACATGAGGAAAATGTTCCCAGTGGTAGAAGACATGCAAAGGAGACAAAGCTAAATCTGTTAGATAGAAATACCCGGTGAGGAAAACATTCCCTCTTCCAAGAGGCCGGGAGATTCTCAAGTGCCAACGCTGATCCAAAGGACTGAGGATTTTTTGCTTGTTTCATTGGCTGGGGAGAAAGGTAGAAAGTGTTAGGACTCTGACACACAGTCTGGATTAAAGCCAACCTCTAACGTGAATTTTCTGGAAGAAATTGAGTGTTCTGCCTGTGCCTTCCCAGAGCTTATTTAGAAGTTTCTTTCTTTTTTTTTTTTTCCTTTCTTTCTAGAAAGTGTAGGAATGGAGAGGATCCTTAGGTAGGGTTAAAATAAGGATGTGGGTGATTTTTAGAGGGTCGCGTCTGTGTAACCATGAGCAGCAAGCCATTTAGAAGCAGTTTCCTGGTTTGAAACAGATTGTGATTTTGACGTCCGCGTTCGTGCCTGCGGCTCCGTCTCTCCCAGTGCGGGTCCCCACACCCACCTAAGTCCCCGGTTAGCCCATAAAACCAATATCCAGTCAACCAAGCTAACCTTCAGGAGACTGAGGTGAGGCCCGACCCCGAATCACAGGACCACAGCCCCAGGTTTCGAGATGAAGCAGCTCTAGACCCCAACTCCTCAAAGCAGCTGTGTAGAGCTTCCTTCTGCAGATAAAAAGTTCTTTCACTTTCTGCTCTACTCTGGCTCCTACTCTTTTGAGAGTCTGATAGCGATGAGCCTGGGGACCTCTAGACCCAAAACCCCCTGGACCTAACCAAACGAAGTTAAATTATTGATCTCTAATTTTGAGATATGCACAATAGTAATATAGCACCTAATCTCGGCTCACCAAAGGGTGTAACGTTTTTACTTATTCTGGGAATGAAATCTAGGGTCTTTGCACACGTATTCCCACGTCCTTCTGCTTTTTATTTTGAGCAACGGCTCCCATGTTGCTGCACTGCCGAGGTGGGGCTCTGACTTGGAATTCTTCTGTCTCCCACAGTGCCGTGCACCACCGTGGCCAGCTCGCTAGGCATTTGTAAGACTAATCCTTCCTCATCCGCTCCTCCCCGACTGTAGAGGGGATGGGAGCGAGGCCCTGGGAAGGCGCACCCTCGCCTCACGTTTCAAATATTTCCATCAACACTGTAAGCTCCTTGAACAGAACTCGCTTGCGTCTTGTTTTCTTCTTGCCTCCCATTCCTCCCTAACAGTCCCTGGCACATTTCTGAGCATCTATTTAGTGCTAAAATTGATTTATTGATCTCTGTAGGATAAAGTGCACGTTCTTATTATTCATGGTTCGTATTTATGAATCTTTAAGAAAATAATGACCAATCGAATTTTTTTAGGAATAACATGAAACTTGGCACTAGACTTAAAGACATTTGTACAAACTTTGTTATGAGGACAGTCTTTGTCGTGTGGGCAATCATGCAATACTTAAAGGCTCCCAGTTATAATAACAAGAGCATTAAATTTGCAGCACGGATATTAAAATGGTGGAATTTCTGTTAAAGTGGAGTGCTAAAATATTTTGAATTTAACTCTTTCCCTTTTCATTTCTTCTAATTGATTTGAATAAGACATAGCTTTTGATGTTTGCCCATGTATGGGAGGTAACTTCTAGATTCTCAGGGTCCCAGCCGGGCCTAAAAATTAAAAATATAAATCAACAGGTATAAAAAACAAATTTTTTCAATACAAGTTTTACATAGCACTGGAGCCATCATGAAAAAAAAAAAAAAAGATTCAGAATGACCAAAGCAGGTGCTTCTATACTGCATTACTGAGAGAGCACTAAATTGAAAAAGAGATAAGGGGAGCAGTGTCAGGTTAGGATAGTTACCCGGATGGAGCAGGGACTAGAAAAATCAATGTTCGTCTGTCAGGCCCTGGGCAGTTCTTCTCTGGCCTCAACTTTCTTGAGTCTGACAGTAAGAACATTGCATCTTTCACATGGGAAATTTAGCTTTTGCTTTTAAGAAACAACACTAAGGTCAGAGAGAGATCTTTTTGCACTGCTATTTTTGCAAGGCCTCAAAACTTAAAATAATCAATACATCAGAGTGGTGTATTTTTAACTTCTTCATCTATAATAGTTTCCCTTTACTTCTAACCTTCTGACAGGGACTATATTGTCATTTCATATTCATGTCATTTCTGCATTCATATCTAGAGATTTAATCCAAAAATATTTGTTGAAATAAATGTGGATTTTAAATTACAAACTTTTATTGAACACTTACCATTTTTGAGGCATGCATTGAGCACTTTGGGTCATGAGAAAAATTATAAAGATAAATTCATTTTAAAGTAAGAGACCATTTAGGGGGTTAAGATTGAGAGATTTAAAGAAAGAGACATTTTGTAAAATGGATTTTAGAAATTGGATACACTAGAACGCTGAGATTCTCTCAGTGTAGCATAGAATAAATCCTGATGTTCATTCTTAAAACTGTTCTTTCTGTTAAATTCCTAATCAAGGTAGAGAGTCGTTCAGTTATTTGATGACAGAATTCAGGTCCCGAAGGTCATGATTTCAAACTTGACCTTGTGCAGAGCAGCTGACATCACTGCTCTATCAATGCAACTCTATGTCCATCCCCACTGAACCTAAAAGGGCGACTGAGGGACCACAGGCACACCGTGACACTCCATAAAGAATACACCCTGGGAATGTGTTTAGAAATTCTCATAAAGATGCACATATTAATTTTATGCCTGTTGTAGTTTTAAAGAAGTTGCAATTTAGATAACTTCATAAATTTCATTTTTCTATTCACTGATCTCCAGTGTATTTTATAGGAATATTTGCTCACAACTTAATACACTAATAAAAGACAATATATATTTGGCCACAGATAATTTCAAAATAATTGACATAGAAAACATTGCCTTGGATACAAAAATGCACATTTGAGCTAGACTGCATGATTTCAAATGCCATTTTCATGATTTATTAGCTGTATGATAATAGAGAACTGGACAGTTTCTTCTGCTTCCCTCTCCTTATTTCATTATGAGTTAACGTTAGCATTAGCTCCTTGGATTGCTGTGAAGAGGCAAAGTACTTAGAATGGCAGTCAGTCCATGGTGAGGGCTATATTAACTTTGAATATGCATGGCTGAGACTGCAGCATGGTGCATGGTCCTGCTTATCTGGCAGGAAGGTAGAACCCAAGGAATGAGGGGCTGCTGGCCTCCTGCATCCTGCAGCAATCATCTCCACACATTTTATATGCTGGAAGAATGTAACCCTTTGGAAAGCGTGGAGGTTTTATTATAGCCTGTCTGTCACCTTGCCAATAGATGACAACAAGGCTGTTTATAAGCTACCTTGCAATAAGCCATGGATACAAAGAGCTGTTTACACATTTCTAACACTTTTCTAGCTCACGCACCCTCCTCCTCCTGCTAATGGGGACAGATGCCCTTTGTATCATGCCGTTATCTCCCTGCAGTGACACATGGCATTTAATCTTTATAGTTCTTCTCATTCTAACTAATACACCCTTTTATTTATCTTAGCTTTATCCTATAGTTCAATTTAAGCAAATGCAGAGTATACATGATTTTTTGTACTCCTACCTCCATTGAATTGTCTTAATTTTTTCTCTCGGTATTAGGCAGTACTGATTAAATTCTTATTATCTAATATATCTTCTTATTCACAAGCACATTCAATCAAAATCAAAACACGAAGCAGTTGAGAGAAAAACTATCATGATGAAAAACTGGAAGCTTATTTAAATCCCGGATATTTGTCCAGTTTGTGAGCTTCCCGAACGCTAAAACTAACTATGTATATGCTGAGGTCATATATTTGTGCCTTTGGTTTCTTTTTAGTTCTGTGATCTTCAGCAGGTGTGTAAAATCTTAGTTTCTGTGATCTTACTGCTAAAATTACAGCCATCCTAAATTTGCATAGTTGTTGTAAATGGAAGTAACAGCCACCATTTAATGGACATGCCATATATTCTAAAGTATGGAATTCATATGTAACAACTAAATATATAATCCACATTTTTGCCTTTATATGCTCAGAAGAGTTAAGAAATAAGTGTACATTGTAGCCCATTTTTGATAACTGTCAGACATTATCATCATTCATCTCACTTGCAGAAAACTCCAGAGCAACTGAGAACAGGTCAGTAGTGAGATCCTCAAATCCCATCGAGAGTGAATCCCAATGACTCTACTTAAGGGAGAATCATTATACTGTTATATTCTTAGGTGTCCAGAACATTCTTCTATGTTTCGTCTCTGAAACCAGCTTCCTTTCCTACAAGCATCTTCCTGGTCGACCAGTTGCCAGAGCAGATCTGTCTTTCTTGAAGCTTGCTTTTGCTCAAGCTCTGTGGACTCATTTGATAAGGAGGCTGACTCCAAGCCATGCTTAATCTTCTGCTCCATGGGCTATGTTTGGGGTTTGGCTCACAAGCTGGTCCATGATGGGAGGAGGGAAAATGACAATAAACCAAGAGTTATAGACTATGAAACCTTGGCTGACAGCTATCTCTCCTGGAATTAGCTAGAAAAGCAGAAATGGATGTTATTAGTGGGAAAAGGTCTGGCACTGCATCTCTTACTGGGCTCCACTACTGGTAAGACTCCTTAATGGCTGAGCCTGGAAGGGATGGCATGACAGCTGTGCTCAGAGATAGCACACATTGCCCACAATTAGGGTAATGTTTTCTTCATGGCTTCAGCAGTAGAAGAGAAGAGGAAGGCAAAGATATTGGGCTTTCATCTCAGGCACAGGGAGAAAGGAATGAGCCAGACAGCTACAGATGGGCAGTTTCTCCTACGCAGATGAAAGTGAGTCATTTAAGTCCATGGGAAGTAGGAAAGGAAACATTTGTATTATCTCCTTTGTAAAAGAATTTTAAAACCCTCAAACCTGTGACATTGTTTTGTGATGCAAAGAAAGTCATCCTTTTGAGGAATGACTCAGTTTTTCCATCTGTAAACCGGAGGTAAAATGCCTGTTCTTACATTTAGCAGCCCTTAAACGGGGATGTCACCATAAAGGGTCATAGTTCTTAGCCTGTGAGACCTGGTTTGGATCTGAACCATTGGATTCTCCTGACTTGAGAACAGACTTGATCTGCGTTCAGATCCTGGGGTTTTCTAGCTAGCATAATTGCATGAGTTAATTTCTTATAATAAATATTTTGGCTTTTGTTTTTCTGGAAAATAATCCTGTTTTTTTCTGTTTCTCTAGGCAACCACGATTAATACAATTCCTTTCCCCCCTTTTATTTGCCTTATATCAGCTACTCCTCAATGTTCCATTACAAGTTCAGGTAAATTTAGAATATCCTAGATGAAAAATAATGGAGAAAGAAGACAGAGAAGAAGAAAAAGAAGAAATAAAGGAAAGAGAGTGAAGTGGGGAATATCACTAAGTATGAATATGTATGGGTGTATGTGTGAGTGTATTTGTGTGTAAACAATTCATCTATGAAAAAGTTTTGCCAATGTAAACTCGCATTTTTAGGTACATCTAAAGTATTCTTACCTATGGTTCATTTTTCATTACTTTTGGTTATTAATTTTCCCCTTCGATAGCTTGTCAGTGTATTCCATCAGAAAATGCTACAGGATCGATGACCTCACACCTTTGTCTCTAACTTTCCCTCTTTTGCAAGTTTGGACAATACTTGGGTGAGCTCTAGGTCAGGAAAACATGATATTACTCTTTTCAGATTGTGTTCAAATCCATACATCAAGAACATTCTAAAATTCAGATGACATCCCTCGGCTGCCCACTTAAGCCAGCTGACCTCTTAAGATTATTTTTCCTGTTGTGGTTTCCTTTTTGTACTCTACACAGTTTATGTTGAAATTTCTGTAGAAAATCTTTTCTTGAAACCTAGAAGCCCTACAGATACTTTAGAGGATTTATTATTATTATTCCTCTTCTAGTCCAAATGACTAATAAATGCAAAATTTTTAGGCTGATATCATTATCAAGAATGCTATTCTGCGTGTTAAATTACTCTTCAAATAGCTGGACTATTTGCTTGTAGCCATGCGATTTGGGGTCAATTTTATGGAATATCTCTAATGAAAATGTCACTGTGTACTTCACAGAACACAGAGGACAAATGACACAGGACCTAAGGCATCAATTTGTAAGCCATTAATTAATATAAAAAGCATTAATTTTTTTCTCTATTTGCTTCTTACATGATGGTTGATTTATGATCCCACACTTCCCATTTACTACTTTCACAATAAATTTAAATGATTAAATCTTATATTTTTGATTTTCTCTCTCTCTCTCTCTGTATATATATATATATACAGAGAGAGAGAGAGACATATCAGACATATACATTATATGTACTATATATTACATATAGTATATATAGGGTATATAATATATAGTATAATATAGTATATATAATATATATTATATATAGTATTATATATAATATATTTATGTATATATACCTACATACATACACACACTCGCATATACATATATATACTATAGAGTATGTCATTCATATGTAACAGCTAATCATATATATATCCTGAACCAAGATTTCTGGCTAAAAATCCACACTTTTGCTTTTATATTCTCAAGGGAGTTAATAAAAGTAAGTGGACTATGAAACCCCAATTTTTGATAAATATCAGACATATATATCAGACATATATATTATATGTACTGTATATTATATATAGTATATATAGGGTATATAATATATAGTATAATATAGTATATATAATATATATATGTATATATACCTACATACATACACACACATACACACACACACACACACACACACACATATACAAAACTGAAAAAACTGCCAGAAAAAAACTGCCTCACAGTCCATCCTCAGACATCCAGGGAGATTTCCATCTCCTCTTCAGGTTATTTTAAACACCTCTAAGGGACAAATGGATATATATATATATATATATATATATATATATATATACAGATATATATATATATATATATATATATATATACAGTTTAGTGACTAAAACATCTGTATCTATGTCTAGTTTAGTTTTTTTTTTTTAACAGTGTCTTGTATGCAAGGGTCAAGATGTAATTGCACTGGAATTTGTGACTAAAATATCATCCTGAAGATTCAAGCCAGGATTAACTGGTCACTCCGCTTTTGTAGGCAGGGATTATTCTAGTGAGATGGCTTCAATCCTGTCAAGGAATTTCATGGCGATAATAAGACCCTAACAGTGGAGATCTAAGGCTTCACAGAAAACATAAGGTATCGAAAGTTTTGATGGATAAGATGTAGAAAATAAAGATAAAATATGTAATCTAAGTCAAGTACACTAAACTTAATAAGTAATTTCATAGCAAAGTTCTGAAATGGAAGAATAAATGCATGCAAAAATGATAGCGAATCTGGGTTCCTGGCTGCTGAAACTGCCCATGTCCTGGAGCAGCAGCAGGATTTAAAATGCATCTTTTGGCTGGAGTTTAGATTTTTCATCTGTTCAGAAAAGAAGATGTTCGGTCTGGAAATCTTTAAGATCCTTTGTAGCCTTAACCTCTCTGATTCTGTTCTTCAGCATATGCTCTCTATTTTCAACAGATATAAATAGCATCTCAGAAAGAATGAGAAACTTGATCTTCTCACATTCTAACTTCCGGCTAAGGTGACACTGCCTCACAGTCCATCCTCAGACATGCAGAGAGACTTCCATACCCTCTTACAGGTTATTTTAAACATCTCTAAGGGACAAATGATGTAAAAGAGACAATGATGAGTTTTTCTTTAGTTGTTGTGAAGCTATATGTGCAATGGCTGCTAAAAATGTTCCAGTTCTCAATTCGGAATAAATTAATTAACATAAAAAAACCAAAATGTCCTCATCCTTCCAAAGAAACTTATGATACATTTGTGTATGGTTTTAGTGTTTTCATATCATAGGTAAAGTATCTCCTAAGGAAATATGCAGTTCTAAACAAACAGTAAAACAATATCACCCTGGAAAATCCTTTATTTTGTAAAATAAAGGGAAATTAAAAAGTGTTATTAAAAATTTCATTTAGCCACTCAAACCTTCTTTGTGTGTACCATTCCTTTCTTTCTCTATCACAGACTCCAATGTACCTTTTTAAATTCTCTGAAAATCCTTTTTAATAATGAATTTATTGTGGTCCTATTGGAAAGAAACATAACTTCTTTTTTTTAAAATCTTTATTGGTACATTAAATATACACATCATGATTGCACTCCATAATGGGGATTTGAACCAGTATAAGACACAACTTAATTCTCATTTTTTCCCATAGCCCTACCCACCCTACCACCGCCCCATATACATAAAACTTGTTTCCTTACTTTTTTGTTACAATCTCAACATTGTCCCCTTTCACCTTATTTTACATTGAGCATTTTCTATTTCACAATATATAACATACAATGCTAGGACTCATTTACATCTTCATTTTCTCATACCAGAGAAAAGATGCGATATGTACCTATCTGTGACCTATTTATTTCACTTATGA